>JAANSP010001203.1:0-16351 GCA_036850745.1 Homidia socia
ATGAATTTTTTAAATGCTTTCTTGTAACAACATATTATAAAAAAATAAGAAGAAATACGGTATTCTCTGAATGTATCTGCATTAAGAAATGACATTTTTAGATCGGCCGTATAAAAACGAGGAGTTATTTTACTACAAAAAAAATGTTCGAGTGGAATCCAAAATATTATTGTGACAAAAAGTAAATATTTACTGCAAAGTCATCTTCGGTTTGTCATGTTTCTCAGAGTGGTAATGCGATAACAGACAGCTCCCTTGTTCCTCCTTCAGTAAACAGTCAGTAGTGCACGGTGCAAAAAAATTAAAATTGCATTTGTGGCGTTTCTGCAGCCTGTGTCTGCCTGCAGCAGAGATGAAAAGATGAATTTCAGACTGGTTGTCTCTCTTGCTGCCTGACACGATCTTCATAATAAACATCACTATGCAAGCGACTCACCTCAAACCGAGTTACATTACATTTATTATTATTAGTATTAGCCAGCATTTTTATTACTGGTTTATCATTATTGCTATAGTGTACCTATTTGCGCGATTACTATTTGTTGTGTAGTTGCTATTATTATTATTAAAATTATGTAACAATGCAACCTAATAACATCCATCCATTGTTGTAACCTTATTTTATTCCTCAATATTAATAAATAAACATCACTATGCAAGCGACTCACCTCAAACCGAGTTACATTACATTTATTATTAGTATTAGCCAGCATTATTATTACTGGTTTATCATTATTGCTATAGTATACCTATTTGTGCGATTACTATTTGTTGTGTTGTTGCTATTATTATTATTATTAAAATTATGTAACAATGCAACCTAATAACATCCATCCATTGTTGTAACCTTATTTTATTCCTCAATATTAATACACCAAATAAGGCCCTTGTACAACGTTCACATCACTTTATTGCACACACCTAATCCGCAACTTTTGTTTAAAAGTTGAAAGACTTTCGTCATAATTTTCCTTTATTATTGCCTGAAACTCACCAAGCCGGTTGTTGGTCTTGTCTGGTCATCCCCATCCTCATCCTTCTCATCAACAAACACTTATCATATGTGTAATCATGCTGCTAAAGCTTGTCATGTTTAGAATTTGCAAAAAATACACAACAAAAAGCAGCAGCATCCNGTTTAGAATTTGCAAAAAATACACAACAAAAAGCAGCAGCATCCCTTTCAATTTACAACTTTACATGTTACATGCGCATTGCACATCATCAAACCCTAAAATATTATTACTATGAATTTTTATTGTCGGACGGAGATTTCGTTTATTTATGCTTATTTCTGCCACGTTTTTCCTTACTGCCCTTACACGATTTTGCTGCTAACAGGAAATTCTAAACCACCGCAACTTGGAGGTTTAAAGGACTACATACCAAGGAGAAGTAATACACACGGTCACGGAAAAACCACACTTGTTCTAACCCTTCATAACCCTACCATCATGTGTTTTCTCGCAAATTATCAGAAACATGTACGGTTCTAAACTGCATTTTTAAAAAAAAAATATGCTTTTCCTTACATTTTGTTTAACATTGCCTTCACCAAAAAAAATATTCAAATAGTTTGAATAATCTTTTATAAAATTCTGTAAACTCATTAGTATCACATGAAGAATGGCATTTCTGCAAGGTGTCATTTTGCTTATCATTATTCATCACTTGACATGTAGTATCGGATGTCAACATACCAAGGAGAAGTAATACACACGGTCACGGAAAAACCACACTTGTTCTAACCCTTCATAACCCTACCATCATGTGTTTTCTCGCAAATTATCAGCAACATGTACGGCTCTAAACTGCATTTTTTTAAAAAAATATGCTTTTCCTTACATTTTGTTTAACATTGCCTTCACCACAAAAAAATATTCAAAAAGTTTGAATAATCTTTTATAAAATTCTGTAAACTCATTAGTATCACATGAAGAATGGCATTTCTGCAAAGTGTCATTTTGCTTATCATTATTCATCACTTGACATGTAGTATCGGATATCATAAAATCAAGCTGGCAACATTTTTTGAACTTTACAACATAATCGACGACAATAATAAACATGGCTAGTTGCTGCTTCAAATGAGTATCCCAAGGGAACGCACACCTCATCGTCGTTATCGCTGGCAACACAATTTCAAAATATTTACTTGTCTACAAAGGTTCTTCAAATCACTCATGTTCTGGAGCGTTTTGTGACATGCACCAAAAGACACTAATGGACTACAAAAATGAAAAAATGGTTTTTAAACGAGTGATTGTTAATTTCTTCACTTCTCACCTACGTAAACAGAAATGAATTGAATAGAGGCTTCCCTTAAATAAAAGCTAATTACATGAAACAATTTACATGCCATAAATGCAAAAGTCAACAAAAAACTCTCAAAAAGCTATATAGTGGCGATATGGTGCAGTGATGTAATTTCATGATTCCATTCCAAAATCATAAGAATCGTGATGAGATATTAATCAGCGTGCAGCAGCAGCATCATCACCTAAATATTCTGTAGGGAAAAATCGACAGGTATGCACAGCCAGTGTCGTCATGTCGGCTGTATTGTTGTTGACACTTTTTTTGTTTTCCATTATTACCATCCCCACAACAACCAAATATGAAATAATTGTTTTTGGCATCTATCGTAATCGCAACACTGAGCACACCGACAATTGTCTTGTCATCACCACCACCATCACATTATCAAAATTAGATTGAATTAAAACGGCTTTTTACCCATTTCATCATGATGTCACTTGATAATTTTAATTCATTTCCTTTTCATTTCCCATTCAAGTACACTTTGTAGCTTTTAGCAGGTGCATTTGATTTCAACATTGGAAAAAGTCCCTTGTCAATGAAAAAAAGTTTTCATGTTTGAGTTTCGTAAGAAACCAACACGACCAAAAAAACAAAACCCTGTTGGCAGTGTTGGTTTACAACATTCACATTATCTTCCTGAATTGAATGAACTGTTGAATCGAATTATTACTACTACGTCTTATCATATCCATCATCATTAAATTATATTAGATGCACAGGTTGAGTGTGTGTTTCATCGTGTATTAGTGTATCGTCATTCTAATCTCCGCTCTCTCACGACAACAAACAGAGAAACTGGGTCTGTAGAAATTACTTTTCGACCTATTAAGCTTACAGGCAGTTACGCAGACCACTTTTACTTTATTTGAGAGACTGTTTACTAGGAAGCCAAAAAAGACATTCTCGAAAAATTGAATTTGTTTTATAATAAAAAGAGGAACACCAGCTATTTTTTTGGAGTGAGTGAACACGGCTACTCAAAACTTTTGTCATCGTAAACATCTTGAAAAGAGCTTCCCAGCAGCAAAACAAATGACGCATGTTTGAGGTGAAACTCATTACATATTTTTAAACAAAGATAAAAGCACTTTCACATTTTGGTAATCGTCATTTCAGTTATTGAAGAGCACATCATAATATTTACCATTACGTCAGCTATCATATCATCAAAGCAATTAATACGTTTTGGAGCGCAACTGTCTACATGATTGGAATTCTTAGTGCCTGCTTGAGTGTTTTTAACAAAGACCTTTTGACAAATTTGGCAGGTATGTTTGGTGTTCCCATAAAACAATGAAATGTCCAAGTAAGAAAATTCAAATGTTACTCCCGAATACGTTCTGCTCATGTTATATATTGTTTACTCCCAATGAACCCCCAAAGAGCTTCAAAGGAATAATTTCGAATGTCATTATTATCATTCTTGAAATATCTTATTCCTTGTAACAAATAAGCAACACAACAATAGCTATGTAGTAAAAAAAGTGTTTTATTTTGCAAATCTCCGACATTACAATGCAAAGCTTAACGTCCAGTAGCTGTCTTTATAATACCAAGTGGAGCAAACCATTATCCAGCCCTCTCTTGCGTAACTATTTGAAGTATGTAATGCATACAAATGACTCAAATACAAATAAATGACATTATACAGCAAGCATAACATGCCTAATGGAGTGCTGGACATTTGTGTTCTTCTTTTTGTTGTCCTTGTTGTTGAATTCCCCCTAGTGGCTACTTAGATCTGCCAAGTGATATAATTGGTCAATCTAATCATACGAGTCAGGCCTCGTCTGTCGGAATACATTTGCAATTTTCGAAATGTCAATGTCTAAGAATAACAACATTTTCCATTAGCCATTAATTTTCCCGTTTACGAGACTCTCCACTCACGTGGAAAGAACAAAGCAGTAATAAAATGTACACTTTTAGCACTGAAGAATATAACTGCTGAGTCAAGGATACAATTTTTTCCATGAGTGTCGACGTTTCTTTTCATGAAAAATGCAAAACAGTATGCAAAAAATGCAAGAAATCAAAATGTATCGATGAAGGTCAGCCGACAGAGATGTGATTACTTGATTGCATATCATTTTCTCCGACATATACTAGAAAACTAGTAAAATTATTGCATTCAGTAAAAGTCAGACAGAAAAATGAAGCAAAATATTTTTTAAATAGCCTAAGCAGCAGCGGGCGGTTACTAATCATGCAAAAGGATTATAAACACAACGAAGCGGTGCAAAGCTTCAATAATTATTTTACTAATTAATTACCGAAAGTAATGTCTTTTTTAGAACCATCTTTATACAGAGCTGCTTGAACATTTGTCAACTAAAAGGAATTCGACTTTATAGCTTTCAGAATGCAGCAGCGGGCGGTTACTAATCATGCAAAAGGATTATAAACACAACGAAGCGGTGCAAAGCTTCAATAATTATTTTACTAATTAATTACCGAAAGTAATTTCTTTTTTAGAACCATCTTTATACAGAGCTGCTTGAACATTTGTCAACTAAAAGGAATTCGACTTAATAGCTTTTAGCTATTAATTTCATACGTAATTAAATTAAAGCTCATTTTTTTCTCTTATTCACGATGATGAAGTTGAGTAATTGCTACACAAAACTTGTAATCCTCGTAACAAGAACTTATACTGCAAGAAGTTTTCACTTCCGTTTTTTTTACTTCATTTCTTTCTTGCATTATTTTCTCCCTTCATTATGTCATCTTGCCTATTATAAAACAATAAATTGTAACTGTGTGTGGTTGGTGATTGCTATGCATGTGGTAGAGCAAGTTAATAATAAACAGTTTGTGTGTGAAACAACAAAACAAGAATCGAGACATTCTTCGTTCACACATCCCATTATTGTGTACCTATTATTACCTACCATCATTATCATTTTGCTACTGAAAAGTGTTCACCTGAAACACTAGAAAAAAAGAAGAGAAAAGAAAGAAAGAACCAAAAAACCTAGTCAGTTCCCTTCTTAATTTCATTACTCATTATTATTGTTATTGTACATCTTATAAAACTTGTTTACGAGTTGTTTGTGCATATTTCCTAGCTAATATAAACGTTGATATTGTATAACAACGAGAAAATAATATTTTTTTGCTGCTGTATAAATAGCATCTCTTATTCTGCCTCTTGCCTTCTTGTATTATTTTTTTGTTTACTACTGCTACTTATCTGTTACATTGCATTGCACAATAAATTTTCCCCTTCCTTCTGAAAAAAATGAAACAGTAAACAGAAAACGGAAGCCATCTCTCAACATCCCATTAAAAGCGAATAATAATAATGGTAATTACAAAAGCGTGTAACCAGAGAAAATGTGAGAAATGTCATGAATCCAAGCAAAAGAAAGAAAAGCAATAATGTAATGTCCTTTACGTAATCATGTGGTGTTTCTGTACAATGAGCCCTCAAGTACATAGCACATGTGACACATTGCTAGAAACTAGAATAGATTCTTTGTTGTTGCTGCTCTACCATTACCCCAGCTTATTCTTTTATTCGCCAAAGAATGAAACGAAAGGTCTTTCTGTGGAAACGGAACAGTTGCAAAAGTAAGCCAAGGAGAACGTTTTCATTTTTTGGCTGATTTTCTATGCAAAATAGGAAAACTTTCAAAGTCAAAGTTTACTGTACCGCTGCTGCTGCTGCCGGAACAATAAACATGAACAATGATTACTATTATTATTATTGCATTTTTTGCGGTGACAATGACGATGATTATTGTGGCATGGTGAGTATATCGCAAGCAAAAGCAGAACACGGGACGAAACCACAAGAAACAAAAAGGAATAAAAAAACGTTTATGAATAGATAGGTATTTTTCTAACATTTTAAATAAATAAAATAACCAATAATAAATAGCAAGTGAGTGCTCGGAGGCAAGCTAAAACCTCAAGTGTCAAGTTAAGTCTTCAAGGTTGATGATGACGACGACGATGCTGATGACAATACGAAAACGACATGCTGTCTGTAACGTCTAGAGTTTAGATATCGTGCCAGCCAACTATGTTTAAAACACAACCTACATTAATATGTAAAATACTGTTTAACCTGTTCCTCTGCTGATAATTCAACGGCTTGATTTTTTTCCATAATTTTCAGCTGAATGAAAGAGAGCCTAAGGCATATGGACCTTTTTTTGAACAAAAAGAAAGAAAAAAGATAATGAAAAGCAGACACAAAAAAGTTTGACGTTGAATGTTGTGCCGTTGGCGCAGTTTTCATCATCATCATCATCATCGTCAGAAATAAAGCCCCGAAAGTCAAACTTTTTTGGTGAGCAATAACAATAATGAGTACTTTTCATACAAAAAGCAACTAATGCAACTCAAGTGCATCTCGTGTCGTTGTCGTCGTGGGGGTGTCAGTACACCATCCCATGCAGCAATCAGCATCCTCGTGATAGCTGTATCAATCACAAAATGAGTGTAACGATCACTCTGTGGTATTTCCCTCGATTTTATAATCTAATTACTAATTACAACCTCGTTGACTCTTACAAAGATAATATATCCTTGAGCCTGAACAACACACAATGCCAGACAAGCCAAACAACAACCTCTCGCATTATTCATGTACTAACTGCTTGTTTAACAAATCCAGACAAACAACGACAATGACCATACAACATGCTCATTCGTCTTGTTGTTGTTACGTCGTTCCTTGTTGTGCAAAGTTTACATTACTCTCAACATTGGATTACTCTATCGGCTAAATGTTTTTTGCGAAAAATTAAACAATTTTACCAACAACATGAGGATTTTTTCACGTGAAAAGAAACCAGTTTGACCATCACGACGACAAACATTGATGCGATGATGATGACATAACATAACATGCTTCCTCCTGCTTATTATTATAATACTGTACACACGTAAAGGGTGAAAGAAAATACCTACATTTAATTGAAAAAAATGCAAAATATGGTGATATGATACGATGCACTAAAACAAACTGTCAGTGAAAAAAGTACATATGTTGTAGTGCAGCAGCAGTAGTGCCTGTGCTGAGATACGATCCACTATTTTTTCTTGATTCTTTCTTTTGCGTAATCACAATTCAATTACTTGCTAATAACGCTTAACGCATATAACCAAGCAATTTTATAGCCAGGTAACATTTTAGCAAAAAAAAATATTGCATACCCCACGCCAGGTACATGGAATATAATCTTTGGTGTTGATGTTGTTGCATGTGCCATGCGTGGTGGTTATATTTGAACAATATCCAATCTAAATGTCAAGTCGTGATGATGACCGCTTGGGCTATTACCGAATATATATATTTTTCGATGTCGTTTGGGAAGGCATCAAATTCAACAACAAGGTGTGTCATGCACAAACTTTTTTTAAAGTGTGCATGCTATGATGCTGTAATATTATTTTTTTATAAACAGTTAACTCGGCAATTTTAAAAATAATTTTTTAGTTGCTGTTCTTATCTTGTAAACTTTGTAAAGCTATAGAGACTTTACAAATCAGCATATAAAAAAACTCAGCAACTCTTAAAAAATGCCTAGCCAGCCTCTATATTTTCAGCTTGGAGGAACGTCATTTAGTGGTAATCATGCGAAAAAAGTTATCATGAAAAGATTCTTTAGCTTTAGCATCATTAATAGGCCATAGCAGCAATATTGCTAGAGTGAAGGTGCGTGCAGAACAAATGCGTTATACCAGCCGATAAATAAAAAAAGATACAAGTTCAAAGTTGCGTCATAAATAAATATTATGCACTTTTTTGGTTGATTGACCAAACGGTAAAAAAAACTACAAACTGCTGGCCAATCACACCTTAAAGCTTTGCGGCTAAATTTTTCAACGGTTTGACAGATTGGAGGAGGAGGACAAGATATCATGAACATATACATACATTTACCACCACCACCACAACTAAGGCTTAGCATTCGGCAAAAGTTAGTGTCAGACAAAAGCGTAATAAAAACGAGTAGAATGAAACAAAAAGAAAAAAGTATATCTTTGCGGTGTCTTATTATTATTTTTATCCCTTGGTAATCTGTAGTGAATGTAGTAAAGGGAATTGTAAAGATTAGAATGACCACTACTACTACTACTCGGTCAGCTAAGAACCTATTCAGAGTATGAAGATAAACTATTATTATTATTATGTTGGTTGTCATGAAGGTGGGGGTGATCAAGTGCATAACCTAAACTTGTACAGTAATATTTTTAACTACTTAAGCTAAGCCAGTTATCAGCAGTGAGTGCGCTAGTCAGCTAACTATGCGTAACAAGTATACTTTTTCTATAAATCTGCCAACTGTACTATAGCTAATGGCTAGTTTTACAACAAGAGTTTGGGTTTCTTCTTTTTAGATTATGCTTTGCAGCAACTGCACTTTGCTAGATAAACAATGATGAACCGTGGGAAAAAAAGTCAAACTACCAGCACGACCGTTGTTGCTTTGACGTGATGATGATAATAATATTATGCATTCTTCTCACCACAAACACCGCAATTTACACCCTCATTATTCAAGTTTAAAAAACTTCATCCCATTGCACAGGTTGCTTTTATGACAAATATCGTTTTATTTATCGCACCATTTTTTTCTTATTTTCTTTTGCTGATAAACAGGTAATTCAAGAAAGAACATTTTCTTCAAATTTCAATGTCAAAAGAGTTGACTGTTTTGTTATTGCAGATTGCAGAGCTCCCCAAATGTTTTAATGCAAGTCCATTACCAATATTGTTTTTATCTCCATATTTTTGAACAAGGCAACAGAGTGCAGCAACTCAACTAAAACGTATATTTTTGATAGTTTGAGTAATTAACACAGTCAGGGGTCTCTTTTATTTTTAGGGTTAATTTCCTGGCTGCAATTCACACATCCATTCCAACGTTATATAAAAATTTCACATGTTGCCCGTGTCACTGATGCACTACTTGATTATTCACAAAAGTCTGCTCTGCCTTTTAATTACTCATTTATGACTTGTGCAGAGAACAGTTAAATGCTCCATTGTTAACAGCATGTATTATTAGTATTATATGGGATGAGGATTCATTATGGCACGCTCCATACACTTGTCGCTGTGGGAACAAGAAAGCCTGATTGATGCTCCTTTAGCTTTTATTGTCTGGCATCTTGTTCAATATTCATATTGCCAGCTCATCATGACATAATATAATTTTTACGACATTCATCTCCTGTTGCGCGAGCTCAGATTATTTTTTCCTATTAATATTTAATAATAATGACTCTTTTATGTGTCTAATTTCCTCCGGAACTGCAACAGCAAGTTTTTTTTCTGTATTTGTGTTGATGATGATGCTGTAACAATTATCATATACAGTTAAATGCTCCATTGTTAACAGCATGTATTATTAGTAGTATATGGGATGAGGATTCATTATGGCACGCTCCATACACTTGTCGCTGTGGGAACAAGAAAGCCTGATTGATGCTCCTTTAGCTTTAATTGTCTGGCATCTTGTTCAATATTCATATTGCCAGCTCATCATGGCATAATATAATTTTTACGACACTCATCTCCTGTTGTGCGAGCACATACCATTGCTCAGATTATTTTTTCCCTATTAATATTTAATAATAATGATACTTTTATGTGTCTAATTTCCTCCGGAACTGCAACAGCATTTTTTTCTGTATTTGTGTTGATGATGATGCTGTAACAATTATCATATTCATAATGATTAATGGGATTCGTGCGAGGGTGGTGGCAGGCAGGATTGCGTCACTTGATCACATGCCAGAGATCAGTGTCACAAGTGCAATTGCTCCGAATCTCAGCAGAACCATTGTCCAAGCACCTGTAGTAGTAATAATAGCAACAATGGTGGTGTGATGCTTATCTGGACCTGTTTTAGTAGTTTCAAACATGAAAAACATTTATTTACTTCTCTTTTTCAGTCTACTTGATGATGATGACGATGATGACGATTGACGATGCTTTGGTGATTAAGTTTTGTCATAACTCATCAAAACACAATATTGCTACTACCATTTTATTTAACCATTTTTCAAACACACACATCTTCTATTTCTAGGCATTATTCGCATTACGCAATGAGCTCAACACAAAGCCACGTGCACCTACACACTTGAAAAAGAAATTATGCTTTTTATAATTAATATAGATGCGCATGATGAGTAATTGCGGCATTCCACCAGCATGTCTACAAGTTGTTATGGTAATGGACGGACACAAATGCCATTTTCATGACAGTTACAAATAATTATCTGTAACAGAAGTAGCATATAGAAAATATAGCGACTCAAAAAGGAATTTGAATCAAATGAATTATTTATTAAGAGCAAAAATCAAAATGCATCAGGCATATGGTTGTTGTAGCTGTTGTTGTTTTCCATCCTGTCAATTATTATCTGTCTAATAATAACAACAATAATAAAAATGGAAGGAACGTAACGAACGGATCTCCATTTTACGTTACAACTGTTTATTGATGATGATAATGCTCATTCCTCCCTTTTTCCTGTGTCACTGCTGCACTTATATGCAGCAACAGACAACAAATCAAGATAAAAAAAATCAAGTCCGCCTATCATCTAATCTATGCACTTCATTAGAAGCCAGTAGTAGTAGTAGTAGCACAGGCACAAAATGACTCACAAAACAGGATTGCATTTTTGATTCATGTACAATAATTTTACAACATGTTTTTTCCATCACTTAAAGGTTCTCTACAGCAACTCTATTGCCACCATCCAAGTCATTTTTTTAGTCATAAATAAAACACTCTCCACATTACTACATTTTTTTGACCGGTGCATTGTTATTGAGGCATGTTGTACATAAGCATGTCCTACCTTTTGCATTGCAATCTACAACACTGTGTTTTATTGGGATTACAAGAGTGTAAATTTAAACATTATTATTATTATTAAAAGTTAAAAAGAATGATGTAACCAACTACCTTGAAAAGGACGACAATAACGGGTAAAAAAGGTTGGACTTATTTCTGCTGAGCAAGAAGAAGAGAATGATAGGAAGCACTCAAGCTGTTAAAAGAACATGCACAGATAGCAAATTGAAGTGCAGCAGCAGCAGCATTCAAAAACACAATTGCAACATGACATTTTCATATTCCTTGGATTCATTAAAAAGTATGAAATGAGATGTGAATTGCTCAATTGACACATAAATAGATTAATGATCATGTTTTGCATCTGAGCTGACAATATGCTTAGCTTGTGTGCAAAATGTTGTGCTTATGCTGCTATGTGAACAATACAATGAAGAAACAAAACTATACCTAAAAGTCCATTCATTAAATACTATTATTTATAATGCATTTCAGTCAATGGGGCTTAATTGCTTACAAAGTGCAACAAAAAGAAGAGAGCATTGTAGCGAGACAGTGCACGTTGAGGTTTTCTGCTTGTCTAATTGAAAAGCGATTAGTAGACCTAATCATCATCAGATCACAACGTGACAAAACAAACTTTTTTGCATTGATCCTGTCGCGTTGCGTTGCTGCGTGCACAGAGTTTCGATATTACGACGACAAGAAGAAATGTGATAACAGCCAAAACTAAGAGAGCAAGTCATCATAATTATGCTGCTGATGATGATGAAGCTACTTTTAAAAAATATGAGATGGTACATGCTATCCATTCAAATTTGTATTTATGATTCTGTGTGCCTACTTCCATTTATAAAATTGATAGGTAATTGGCTCTTCCTGGGTAAAACTGACCATTGCACTACTGTCGATGCTCTATATTTACGCATCAAAAAAATGAAGTCTGGGAGTCTTCAAAAATCTTTTCAAGCTGAATAAAACTACAGCATGTAAATAGGTAAGGTAAAACTGTTGTAACTGCAAAGGCAATTATTTACAAGCCTACTTACTTTTTCAGCCCCCATACATTTTTCCTTCTTCCCTTCTTCCACCAACACACACGATTATTATGCAAAGTTATATGCAGCATGGCACATTTCCTCTCTACTAATCAATCGGGGAACCCGTTGTTTTGCTAGCATTGATTATTGATGAACTACTATGATATAAATATAACGATTTTATAAGTAATAGATAATGAGAAGCAATGAGCATCTCAGCCAGGTTAGCACTCTTCTGCCTGAATTATCTGAATCAGAACACAAATCATGATTATCCAAATTATGCGCCTACCTGCCCACTAACAATCTTAAAATTAAATGGAGGAGGAGGATGTCATCTTTTCAGACAGGATGTTGTGTCCACTCTTATCTTGCGCAGAATTAAAAATTCAAATAGTTGCAGTTGAATATTTAAAATAGAACAAGTAGATGCTCCTTCTTCTTCCTTTCAAACAAATTAATTTTTTCCTTTGCTCATCATCATCATCAAACAAGCTTTCAAATCCAAAATTAAATATATCCATGTAAAAAATTCCAACACATTTTATTACCAAAATAATGCAAAGTAAATTACAATTCCATCATACTATTAATAGCAATAATAATACTTACAATAGGAACAACGCTATTCAAATGATTTGATGATACAAAAACCATATCCCTTTCCCTTTCTATTTTAGTACATGCCAAACCAAACTAAAATGCTTATTTTGCACAAATATAATCTTTTCATCTATGTACCTGCTACACCGACTCAAAAAAAATTTGTACACAAGTAAATAAATATTGGCAGTGATAGAAAAAAAATCAAGCGAGATAACCAAAAAACGAAACATTTTTTTGTTTAAATGATTCAAAAAAGAATAAGTAAATATAAACACTTTTCCCCTTCTTTTCAAAGCTATAAAAATAGCATGTAAAATTAGGAATTTAGGTAGTAATTTACTTCTTCTCCTCCTCATGCCGGTCAGTCTCCCTTATTATTATTGTTATTATTAGTATTGTATTATATGTTGTGCTTAGGTACGTATTTACGAAAAAAACTAACTATAAACCGTCCGTCACGTTTGATGCGCCTCTCTGGCCTATATTTTTACATAGCGAAACAGAAAGCGGAGTTGTTGTTGCGAGCAAACTGCATCAGCGCTGCACAGTGCACAGGTATGCATCTGCATCTCTTTAAAAATGAAGAAGAAGATGAAAAATCTTTTTTTGCGTGTTCATCTGATGCTGTTTCAAAAATGAAGCAAACTCAAGGAGAATTTTTCTGCGATATTGCACTTGTTTTTAAAAGAAAAACAAGTAAAAAATTGACGAGTGCAACGTGCATCTTTAAATAAATAAAATCATTGGGAAAGATTACTTGAACAACTGCGGTGTAATGCAAAAGAGTTTGTTGTGCATTACGAAAAAAACACGAAAATTTTTCTCACCATCAATGCAGTCTATGCAGCCGTCAGTTTATCTCAAGTTTTTAATTAATTGATGACGATCAAGTTTCAAGGAAACTGTTTTCATTTCGAAATAAAAATGCAACGTGCATCTTTAAATAAATAAAATCATTGGGAAAGATTACTTGAACAACTGCGGTGTAATGCAAAAGAGTTTGTTGTGCATTATGAAAAAACACGAAAATTTTTCTCACCATCAATGCAGTCTATGCAGCCGTCAGTTTATCTCAAGTTTTTAATTAATTGATGACGATCAAGTTCCAAGGAAACCGTTTTCATTTCGAAATAAAAAGGAGCATCATTTTAATAGGGAAAATCATATCCAATCATGGTGAAAAATGACATCAATAGAGCATAAGATTAATTTTGCTTTAATCATTTAATCATATTTTATTTTCAAATATTTGGCTAGTAAAATGAATGGCTACTTGGGATATACTGCAAGTGTAAGTTTTACAATTTTCGCTACTAACAATATTGCTACTTAGGATGACTAGCAATCAATAAAACAAAAATGTGCACTCCACAGCACAGCAGCACTATTGATCAAACAATAAAATGAAGATGAAAGGTGCTTTTTATTTCATTACTGTTATTATTATTGTTTTTTATTACAACAATCAAAGTTTTTTTCTTGCAAACACTTCATCTTGTTCACTTTTAATTTAACAAGCTGAAATTAGCTTTTTACTCATCTTCAAACGAGTAGCAGCAGCAACAACGGCATACTAAAATCATAGAAGGAAAAGGAAACATAATAGTAATATTGTTTAAGATAAAAAGACCTCCAAAAAATACGGCCTCAGATTGAAATTTTGCTCAAGAAGCTCTTCACTCTTCCTCTCAACCATCAGAATTAAAAGCCCTTTCAATTTTTTTCTCTTGTCTACAATGAATTCCGCCGCTACGCTACAGATTCTCTCTAAAAAAGTGACCAGCCAGATAAAAAAACAATGAAATCTTGTTATCTCCTTGTAACAATCATCCTCACGCCTACACACTTTCATGCTACTTGATTCAAAGTCTTTAACAAAAATAAATAAGCACTATAATATTTACTTTTATATATTTTTTTCTTTTTAAAAATATTTCTTCGCTTATTTGGCAGGCGTACGACGACAAAGCATGTGTGCAATGTAATGTGCTGCTGACTACTGCCGTTATGCCTATGCCTATGCCTAGTATCCCGACGACGATACTAGGCATAGGCAAGTTTGTCGTTATGCTATTCTATTCTCTTTGCTGCAGTGTCACTTGCATAAAACTATTATTTTATGCGAGAATAAAGCATTGCATTGCCAATTGGCATCTTTGTTGATAATAACAATAACTCACGCCTACACACTTTCATGCTACTTGATTCAAAGTCTTTAACAAAAATAAATAAGCACTATAATATTTACTTTTATACATATTTTTTCTTTTTAGAAATATTTTTTCGCTTCTTTGGCAGGCGTACGACGACGAAGCATGTGTGCATGTGCTGCCGTTATGCCTTTTGAGTATCCCGACGACGACTCTTTTTGACAAGTTTGTCGTTATGCTATTCTATTCTTTTTGCTGCAGTGTCACTTGCATAAAACTATTATTTTATGCGAGAGTAAAGCATTGCATTGCCAATTGGCATCTTTGTTGATAATAACAATAATAATGGGAGGTTGATTTTTTGCATTGTTTTAGCCCACTGCACTGCACTGTTGGTCGAGATGGAGCAGAGAAGAACTGAAACAAGATGTCGTTTTTACAACAATTGGCAGCCAAGACGATATTATTTTTATAGAGTCGCATAGTTAGTTGTCAGTTGTCAACCTTGACCTTCGCATGTTTAGCAACAAGAACAAGAGCATGGATGTACCTACTACATGCCGGTATGCACGTTCCCCATCAAAAATTACGTACCGCTTTATTACACAGCAGCACTGAACAAATTGGACTCTTTAACCACCGACACTACTCACATTAACATACAAATACAGAAGGGGGTGCTGTGTAAATACTCCAACAACTTATTGTTCAAGTGCATGATGTGCTTATTATACACAGCCACGTTCGAAATGCACACACCCGGCAGTGATGATGATGCGGTCAACCAAATTAGTGGCAGTAACAACAAAAGTGGTAGTCAAATGAAGAAAACAACTCCATCGACGTCGTCATGCAAAAAAAACCAGTCAGCTTTCGTCAGCCATCAAATATGATCCAGTATGCATGTATACGTGCTACCTATTTATATTCATTTATTACAATTTTTTGCTTTATCTGCTTGCACTTTCAATTATGTACTTGTTGTGCGTCACTGTCGTCACACTACTGGATACTGATCAACTTGTTTTAATCTGAAGGAATTAATAAGAGTCATAATAGGAACGCGTTAGCACTGCTACCCAAACTGACAATTATTTTATGGTGAAGCCTTACACGTACTTACAGCACAGAATACTATTTCATTCCGCTGCTTTGCTCTTAATTACGCAATCGGAATCTTCTTCTTCTTCAGTTCAGCGCACTACACAACAACAGCAGCAGGTATATGTATGAATAGGTATGTTGTATGAAGTATATTTTTTCTATCATCAAACCAATTATTATTCCTGGCCAGAGATTTTATTTTATCCCTGAGGGAGGTAAATTTTTACATTTTTAAGGCAGCAGGACGCAAAAAGAGTTAAGAAAGAGGACGACTTTTATAGGGACAAGACAAGAAGAACTT
>JAANSP010001204.1:0-16340 GCA_036850745.1 Homidia socia
TTTAGAAAACTTTTAAACTTGAGGGGTAAAACGAGAAGTATGGCTTAATATTTCTGATTTATTTTTCTCTTCTAGCATGCCAGCTTAAATCATCGTCAATAAGTTTTGTGTGATTGCTTCTTCTACTTGATTCATTGAATTACATATATGAAAATATTGAATAACAAAAAGTATTACTCACTCATTCACGTAGGTCTAGATATAGATACATGGGTAGATGCAAAGGTAAAAGAACTTTTTTGAGCAGGTTGGCAGCGAGTTATGCAAGAATATAATTTATTATTGTTGCTACACATTGCATGCCATAAATAAATTCTTTTTGCTCCCCAGAATTGATTGGAATGGAGAAAAGTTTCTGGTGTATTTTTTAATCCTTTCTTCTCTCCTATCTTTCTATCCCTGCCAACGGTATTTCCAGGTGGAAAAGCTATACTGATGAAAAATATGTAGAGTCAAGCAACACAAAAGTTCAGTTTTAGTCAAAGGCAAATGCAAAGGTTTCCCGAAAGGTTTATAGCAGCAGCAGTAGTAATAATGATGATGAAGTTGATAAGAGATCAAATAACTAGTAATACGAGCCGAAAATAGTTACTACCAGGGAAAAAACTCGAAAATTGAGTGAAAGTTTCCTGAAGGTGATGACTAATTACACTTTTTTGCTTGCTTCTTTTCCGACTTGATAAACTTTTTGGACTAGACAGCAAGACAGACAGTTAGTTAGTGTTACCTCATGTAAATGGAGCTGAGACGAGGTGGAGAGGGAGAATATCATATTATCCCGTATCATTCATGTGATAACTTTGCCAACTATTATTATTACTCATAATTCGGAGAAATTACTGCATGGCATAATGTGTCAATTATAATTGGAAATTAAAAATAAATGCGAATCACTGTGGATTTTTTTCAAAAAAAAAAAAGTTTAAAAGCACTTCCGGTGCTTGTTGCTCCAACTGCTCTGTTCTTAATTTATACTATGGGGAGTAGCACTGCGTGCTGTGCTTTGAAAACAAGAGCTGTAATCGCCATCTAGATTTTTTCACCTGTACTGGAGTTGAAACAAAAACGTTTCTACTTGCAGCATAGGGAAAGCAAGTGATCAACAAAACTTTTATATGGTTAGTCAGTAGTCAGTTCATTGTCAATATTTTGTATAAACATGGTTTGTTTACTGAAAATAAAATTAATGAAAACTACAACAGGGTTTTTACAGGATTGTTTTATTCTGCCCCGTTGTTCCACTTAAGTAGGTGCAATTGCAAGAAAGGAAACTGCAAATGAGTTTTTATACATTTATTGCACACATGCTGTATTATTCATTAATGTTTACCTTCCAACAAAGACGGTTATGTCATGTCACTGGATTTGCTATTCTCGCATGATCAGATCACGTGCTAAAGGAATTAGATAATCAGCTACCTATACACATAAAGTTACATAACTCCAGTGCATATTACAGCAAAGTAGAGCAGTTTTATATTTTAGTGGGACATCCTGTACCAATTTATTTTTAGCTATAGAAATTCCTTTAACTACAACAGCATGTTGTCAACTAAAAGACACGTTTTCCTTGTAAAAGTTTTTAGCAAGGATGTAGTTTAAATTAGAGCCTTTGGGTTACGACATCTCTGAAGGACAGTAATGGGAAAAGAGAGGTTTACCTTGTGATGGCATGTACGTGGTATCATTATCGTTGACTTCTTTAGCTCAGTTTGATCATGAGACATGTATGTATATGTGCCTTTGTGAAATAAACGAGTAATGACGCACTATACAAACGGAATCGGATTCCGCAGGGACTTGATATCGACTTGTCCTTTCCTTTTCTTAAATTATATGTATGGCAAGTATTCTTGAGACTCAGATTTTGTCCAGTGAATCTAAATTCAAAGGTTTCTGCAAGAGTGGATCTTTTTTTGGCAGCGACGACATTAATGATAATGTAATGATTCTGTTAAGAGGGAAGTTTGCTAGAATGACCTTTAATTTATGATGCTACATGATTGAATGAGAAAATCTGTTGGGATTTTTATAAGATTTTTTGTGCTATACTGTTTTATCTAGTTTTCACTGGACAAACCTGTGTATAAATAATTACACGAGATCTAACGATGCACTGAAATTAAAAGATGGAAATATTATTTTTATTATTAAGTTATGTTATGCAGTGGAATAAAAAATGTTTTATTTTTTCAATCATCGTGAGATTTTTTTCTTTTCCACTAAGCGACAGCATTAATGATGATGTAATGATTCTGCTAAGAGGGAAGTTTGCTAGAATGACCTTTAATTTATGATGTTACATGATTGAATGAAAAAATCTATTGGGATTTTTATAAGATTTTTTTGTACTTTACTGTTTTTATCTAGTTTTTACTGGAGAAGCCTGTGTATAATTATACAAAATCTGACGATGCACTGAAATGAAAAGACGGAAATATTATTTATATTATTACGTTATGTTATGCAGTGGAATTAAAAATGTTTTATTTTTTCAATCATCGTGAGATTTTTTTCTTTTCCACTTGAAAATCCATGCAGTTCTTTTTCATTTCAATTTATTTCTTGAAAAGTATTTTAATATCACACAAAAGAATTAAAAGCTTAAATGTTCTTTCATCATCTTTCTTTTGGCCAAGTTGCATTGTTAATGCATGCTTAAAAAATACCCACTTGTGTGTAATACATCTTGATCATATATTTTCTCAGCCTTGTCAAGACAATTTTTTTCCTTTGACCATGCATATGTACGTCTTCATCTCAATGAATGTACCTTTTTTCTATAATCTACCATTTTATTCCTTTCTTTTGGTTCTTCTTCTGGAAGAAAGATGAAAAGAAGCCTTCTCAGTTTTGCTCTAGCTCTAATTTCCATTGTTAGCACAATACAAATAAGATTTTTTCTTTAATAAAAAAATCTCAGACTAAAAATAATGATAATTGTGCAACGCTACAATAATCAGCTCATAATATTTTAGAGGCTTATTCCTGCTCGTTTGTCTGTACTAACCAAAAAACCAACCAAGTGAACCAATAATAATCATACTGTAAGTTAAATTATGTGAAAAAACATGCTGCATCAAAAATAATTTTTTCCACACTAAAGGGCTCTCTCTTTATCTTTGCCTGGAAGAAAATAATATAATCTTAAAAAGAGCTTAAAAATTATACTGACAAGAAAAAGCGTAAAGATTTTCAAATTTTTTGACGCTAGCTGCTTGCTGCAACTAATAATAACGTCTTCATTTTCATTTCTTCTCCTTACACCCACCTGCACTTTTGTACCATTTTGCATTATGTTTTATGTGCTTAAGTAGCATGTTATTTATTTACATTTTCCTCCAATGTCCCGTACACCAGATTTACTCATTGTCAGTTTAGAGAGATCCAACACTGCGCTCCAGGTGATGTCTTTGTTATTGTGATAGTCCCTTTCTAAAATACTTTTCTGGAGAATATACATTCCAAGCCAGAGTACATTATTGCAGTAACGTGCAATGTACTGCTGTGCTTTACAACACAAAATCTTTTTTATATGGGCTTTAAAAAAGAATAAGAAAGGGCCATTTTAACTAATGGCAAAACACTTTTTACTGGACATGACAGGCCAGCACTACTGGACAACTTTATACCATTATGCTTCACTTTAAAACGTTTTCATTTTGTTAAAAAGGTACTTTTTAAGAAAGTACACTTTTTCCTTTCATTCAACATATATGCATATAGAAACATGGCTGCAGGACAAGGACGGTATTGTCCCGAGATTTCAGTACTAAACAAACTGGCTGCCTGGAAGTGGAAACAACTTTGTTCAGCTTCACCATTTCATTGTTTGCTGTAGGTATTCATCCTCTTTCCATGATCTTATTATATTTGTGCACTATATATCCTATTATCATTATTCTGATCATAATGAATACCACACTGTGTCTTCCATGAATGAACGCATCCATTTTTTCTTCTTTTCTCGTGTATTAATAATAATAATGCGTGCATATAGCTATTCATAAAGAGAAAGATAACGCACCACGCACATTGAATGCGTGCATTCTTGTTGCTTTTGATCCTTGTCTGCTGCGAGCATAATTGTGTGTGTAATATACTTTGGGAATTACGTTACATCATCATTAAGGTATGTGGTTCCTTATTTGTTTTGTTCTTATAACAAGAGAGAGTATATAGATTATTTATAGTAGTTTTTATGCAAGAATACACATGGGCATTTTTCAGAGAGCTTAAAAATTACCTTCTTCTACGCACTTCTAAATCAGATTATTATTAATAAAAATGCGCGTATGGTAGGCAGCAAGATCGTGGCTATAGTATTTACTATTTACTTTTGCCTCTGGGATTTTCATCTCAAACTTATTCATCGGGAATTATCATCATAGAGTATTAGCTTGTGGAGATAATAATACAGTTGATTAATTAAGAGATTAAAAGAAAACCGGAAAAGTAAACAGAATAGGAAGAGCTTGAGCAAAAGTAGCTGCAACGTAAATTAGGTACAAATGCAAAGAAGATAAAAAAAACAAGCCATTATGCATGCTCGCATGAGTTCCTTCTGCTGCTTAAACCACAATCTGTGTTATCTCATTAATCATACTTATGCTTAAGAATGCACTATGTGTGTGCATTTGTATTCAGGTACACTGCGTTAAAATATTTGGTGATGGTAACCAGGCGAACAGATTATGGAAAATCATGGAATAATCATAATAAAATAATTAGTAGATTGCCACATTAATTTAACTCTCTCGTCGATATTAGTCAATGTCAGCATTTTAAAGGAAATTGCCGGATTATTCCAGAAACACGATGATGAGACGCAAGAAAATAATCAAAATAAAAAATCATCCTTTTTTGTTCACTTGCACTACTACACGTTTAATATACTCTTTACAAGTTGAATAGCTACAAAGAAGCAATGGTACACAATATTTTTTTTCTGTTTCCTGTTTTTGTTTGAATTTTTTGCAATGTCACAATAGTAATATTTATGTGTAGATGATTATTATTCAATGTTTTGTTTTTTTGTATTAGTAGAGTAGAAGTAGTATGTATTTATATGTAGTTTAGGAATTAAAATGGCTGAATACGATGGTGCTAATTTTCAGTCGTTTCTTCCGAAGTGGAGATGATTGCTTCTGTCGCAGCACTACTAGAATTTTCCTTGTTTTCCTCCACTGCCACTGCAATGGCGACAGCAGGCTCCTTTTCTTTACTTTTCTTGCTTTCCTTCATTTCCTTCTGTGGTTCTGGCTCCGGTTTGGGTGGAGGTGGTGATGAGTTGACAGGGTCCTCTGGTGGACTTTCTAGAATTGGAGAAATTTCCTCAGCGGCAGAGGGAATTGCTGAACAATGGCGACAGCAGGCTCCTTTTCTTTACTTTTCTTGCTTTCCTTCATTTCCTTCTGTGGTTCTGGCTCCGGTTTGGGTGGAGGTGGTGATGAGTTGACAGGGTCCTCCGGGGGACTTTCTAGAATTGGAGAAATTTCCTCAGCGGCAGAGGGAACTGCTGAGGAGGGTGGAGGTTTTGTTGATTGCTGTTGCGGTTGTTGTTGTTGGGGGATGGAGCTAGTGAATGGATTATCCGCACTGTATGGACTCATTGTTGTATTTTCCTGGCTGTTGATGACGGACTGGAACTCCTTGTCGGGAGTGGAGCTGCTCGCTGCTGCTACTCTGTTCGAGTGGCGATCTAAATCTATTACTGCTGCCACCTTCCAACTGACCATTATTGCCCTCGTCGGCCAATCGACTGCTGTTATTTTCCCCTTCGCCGTGTACTCCGAGATTCCTGGCAGAGCCTGCGATTGACTGATCACTGTTTGAAAACTGAACATTGGGATTCTGCATTTGCTTATATTGTTGTTGGAGGGAGGCTTGGAAAGGTTTCCTAGTCTTGTCTGCTTTCCTCCACAGGATGATTTCTTGCTGTTTAAAGTAGCGACGGTCCTCCTCGTCGACAAGCACCAAATTGAGCTGTTTAAAAAATCAAGAATGCAAATTTAAACAACGGGAAAACTTATCTTTTAACAGCATTTAAAAATTATGATGCTTATCAATCATCTATGTAAATTTTTAAATTTCAACATACATAGTAGCGAACAGAAAACTTTTTGTTGATGTCCTTCATTGTTGGAGTGAGCTCGTACCCTGCAAGGAAAACTCGAATTGGAATGCTTTCACCACGCACAAGGTGCACCATCCATTATCTCGTATTTGGCAATCGTCTCGTTTTCATTAAAGGTGTTTGGGCCTGAAATTACAAAGCATGTTATTATTTTTATTATTTTGTAATCTTATTCTAACAGTTGTACGGAGGAAAGCGTTCACAATGAACGTATGTTTTACAAATATAATCTTACCTGAGCCTGTGGTCTCTCTTTTAATTATGGCAATTTCCATGTGTTTGATTTTGATTCTGACAAGAAGAAAGTAAATTTTCCCCACAATGACATCTTTCAGGTGATATTTGGACTTGTTGTACTCAAACTCAATATGCAGACAGTCTTCGATTCCCACCTCCATCTTGATGCTGCTGTTCATATCAGGATACTGGGAAAGTGTGTGCACCACAATTTCCTTCTCCTTCACAATGTCTGACAACCGCCGCACTATCGTTACTCTCAAGAAATATCTACAAAATTTAGATGCAAACACGTTAAAATTTGGAAACATTGAACAAGTGCACAATTAATATACGCCAACAGTCAATTGAGTTTGAATGCCAACCTGAGCTTGACATTGGAACCAGTGTATGACTCAAAGGACTTTTCAACCTTTTGGAATTCAAAGTTGTATGTAGTATGCTGGAACAAGTCGCCAGGCCATGATGCTGCTGTTCATATCAGGATACTGGGAAAGTGTGTGCACCACAATTTCCTTCTCCTTCACAATGTCTGACAACCGCCGCACTATCGTTACTCGCAAGAAATATCTACAAAATTTAAATGCAAACACGTTAAAATTTGGAAACATTGAACAAGTGCACAATTAATATATAGCAACAGCCAATTGAATTCGGATGCCAACCTGAGCTTGACATTGGAACCAGTGTATGACTCAAAGGACTTTTCAACCTTTTGGAATTCAAAGTTGTATGTAGTATGCTGGAACAAGTCGCCAGGCCTTGCCAGCTCTCTACTGAGCGACAAAAAGTCATGATGGTTGCCCCTATCATAGTACAGCTCTATTTGACCTATTAGTTCCACCTTTATCCCGTAATGTTCCAGTCTGGACCCTGGCTTTCTCATGTGAATATGGACCTTTATAAAAATACAATAAAAAATAAATAAATTATTGGTTAATGGTTTTAATAATGCAGGTTAGCTTCATTTTGACAAAGGAAAATGCTTTGTTCTATGTTGGCACTACTTTTAAAGCAAATTGAGATTGCTTTGCATAAACTTTGTGCTAACCTTTCCCGTAACATGCTCTCCATCGTAGTAAAGCAAATGCCTTTCCTTTTTCCCATCTTCAGTTTTTATTTCTGCAGTCTTTCTAGTGTCTTGTCCATCCAACACGATGTCAACCTCGGCACTTGGTCCAAATCCAAAAAAATTCTACAAAGAGTATTAAATGAACATCCACGCCATTACGTTTAAAAACGACTTTAAAATACTCCTATTATTACAAAGATTGTACAGAAAATGATTTACTCATTACCATTGTCAAAAAATTTCCTTTCCGTAATTAATTAAAAGGCACACCAGAGTTTCTCTGAATTTAAAATGATAAAACGCCTAAAGTCCGTCCAACTTTGCGTTTTCCGCCGCCAATGAGAGAGACGTCAGCACAAATGGGTTGTTTTTGTTTGTCACCTTCCAAAAATGTTCCACTTTTAATTAGGTACTACATTACATTTGACTTGACAGAAGAAGAGTTGAAAATGAAATGATGATGATGATGTGCATATTATTACATTTATTATGTATCGTTTTCAATACAAAATGCATATATACAAAGTAAAATGTATATAACCAGTCAAGAAGAAGAACGGGTGTATTTTTCTGTCTATCACACTTTAAAAACACTTTTGCTGTTATTTTATGTACAAGCAAACATATTTTGTATACTAGTTTAAAAAGCTCCGTTAACAAATTAAGGTGTAATTGAAGAGTACAAAACTTAAAAAAGAAAATAACTGTCAGATGGAGAGAAGAGAGTGTTGGAAATTTGCAAAACTTATTTTTGAAAAAAGAGAATCGTCAGGTGACAAGAGGGAGTCAACACAAATTTTTTATTTAATATTACACAACGTAGCACATTGCTGCTCTGTGATAGTAATACAACTTTTCTATATGCCATTGTCCATAAAAATGTAGGCAATATCAAATCTCATCAAGCATATATATTATTAAACTTAACCACATATATATACATTTTCATAGTTGCATATAAAAGAATACGAAATACGAATATAGGGGACACAAAAACTGCCGGTGAAAGCGGATGCATGGAAGTAGCAAATTGTACAAACAAAAAAATTCCGAATTTTACACGTTCAAAAATCATTTGGTAAATTTAATCAAAAATTATTTTTTGTAGGCGTTTAAAAATCATGCATGTAACATGGATAGCTGGAAGCCATTTTATACATGGGTAATTCAAGGGCATCAACATGATGAAAAATAAAAGGTTTGAATGTTCATGCTTGTAATTTTTTCATTAAAATTTATCACAAGAAAGCTGGACAGACACACAGTCCATCTTACACAGTAGCATTAACCACATCTTCTCTACTACCAGGTTTGTCAGAGTACGTAGTACTATGTCGCGTTCTCTGTGCTTTTAAGTACTACTTGGGAGTGAATGAGAAAAAGCCGTGTTTGCTACTCGCTGCTCACAAATGTTAGAGTAAGAAAGCCAAGAAAGGGTTAAAAAAGTTATGATGACGATGATGATGATAAGTACGGATACGAGCAGCATATTATACTTTATTATTACATATACGTGTTCATTCAGTCAGTAGAGTAGAAAAAGCCGTGTTTGCTATTCGCTGCTCACAAATGTTAGAGTAAGAAAGGGTTAAAAAAGTTATGATGACGATGATGATGATAAGTACGGATACGAGCAGCATATTATACTTTATTATTGCATATACGTGTTCATTCAGTAGAGTACGCATATGTCTTTCTTTTTTCCAAAACTGTTGGTGTTGGTTATACTTTTATAAACTGGAATGGGTAATGGGAATGGATATTTAATCTTTACATGTTGGTGGTACTAGTAGCATGTATTTTGCACGGGAAATTTCATATCACTCAAATTTTCTTCTATCTTGTTCCATCTGCACCGTGCCAAGAACAGTAGCCCATGTTATAGTAAATCCTTCTGACGATATTATTTCAATGTACATTTTAGTTGGCGTACACAACACTACATTGAGCCGTTTCAATGTATGTTGTGCTGTAAGGCCGAGAAACCTAGCAAGCACAAGCGTTTCAAATAGAGAAAGATTGTAGGGTATACGCATTGAGATGAAGAATGCGAAGGAATGGAAATGAAATATCCGTATGCATGTACGCATATAAATAATAGGTAGGTTTTAAAAAAATGCTGGTATATAAGGAAAAAATATTACATGTTCAAAGCTCTTTTTATTTCTTCAACTGAAACCACTTATTCTTACTGCCTGTTATGTCTTGACTTGAGTCTTGCCTTTGGCTTAAACGGCTCTAGGCTTGGTTTTACTGTGAAATGCGATACAAATTTAGAATGAAAGAGAGAAAGAAAACAAGAAGCTTATAGCCTGTTGTCTTGAGTCCTGCCTTTAGCTTAAACTGCTCTAGGCTTGGTTTTACTGTGAAATGCGATACAAATTTAGAATGAAAGAGAGAAAGAAAACAAGAAGCTTATCCGTTTACACACATATATTGGCAAATGCCAATGTGGTTTGTAGTGTTACACTTAACCACAATGCATTATCATGATGATATTTTTATAGGGACTGCTTTTACTTTAGAAAACATTATCGTCAGTCCACTTTGCTCCATTCATTCTTTCTGCCAGCTTTTCTATTTCATTACTAGTTTTTCCTTTCCAAGCATGCATTTTTGTGTGTACTGCGCATTGCAATCTTTTCGTTCTACGAGATGTTTTGCTCAAAGCAACGGTATAAAAATTATTCGAGTGAGGAGGAGGAGATGGAACTGATGGAAGTAGTATAAAATCTGAAAAGCTGTTCTGCAGATTAACAACAGCAATGATAAAAAATGTCCATATGCTCAATTTCAAGATTTTTTTGCAATATTAATGTGGGATTTTACTGGAACAGCAACTTTTCAAGCATATTTTTGCTGAATGTAAATGGAATATGTAATATGGAATGTAAAACGTAATAATGCTGCGTATACGTCTTAATCATTATTTGGTATTTCGTTCGACTAAATTACAATTTGCGAAGAACTTGAAGGAAATATCTATCGTCAGATAATCATGGATTGTGAAGGGATAATTTTAAAACGGCAGTTCAGTACTTCAGCTAGTCTAAATGACACTTAGTAAATCCGAATCCCATACTTAATGCACATCTTCCTCGGTTTGTAGTATTTCATATCATTTATTAGCCGTAAAAATACCCAATTATTCTATACACTTATATAATACAAAATATTAATAAGCTTTTTTTACTTTTTTTCCTGCTGAGTTGCGTTCAAATTTCAAACTTGACGAATTTTTGAACTTTAGAGTTGTATGGTCCATTAAGAAAGTATTTAATTACAAACTAATTCATTAAGGTAGTTTGTAATTTTACTTTGTCGAAATGTCTGCCATTCATCATAAACTAAACAATTTATTGATCTTAATGACAGAACAAGGGGTATTTACCTCCCATTAAATTCATTTACAAGCAAAATTTAAACTGCCGCACAATTTAATTACTTTTGGCTCATTACTTGGCATTACTTGACGAGGTTCATGAACGTGATCTAATAATATTCTTTTCATCATATTCTGGTGATTTACCTCCAATACATAAGCTTAATATTTACCATGCAAATATACTTGCTTCAAAAAATGTAATTAAGTTGAGTTAGGTGCAACTCCAAACAAAATGTGAAGAATCACAGGAGTCTGTGAATAATGTTAACAAGCAAGCACAAAGATTACCGTTTTTACCGTCATCCATCACTTGCTACATATTATAGCAACCTCTGCAAAGAAAATTGTAAGGTGTAAGGCTTTTTTTCCCGATGCAATGCAAGATTTTATAGACAAAGATGTTAGAAGCAGCAGAGAGGAGAGAAGGCTGCTGATGCTAATACCGATAGATAGAGGCGGATGATGATGATGACGATGAGACGGTGGACCGCTGCTGTTGAAGAATACAAATAAGACGAAGAATAAGATATGGGGTGATTGTCCTGCCTAGAGGCTACTTACCTGCACAACAGTGCTCCACTACTACTACTACTACTACTACTACCTTTTCAAGCGCACGTTATAATAACCCTTCTAGTAAAAAAAAACTACCGAGAAAGAAAATCATAAACTTCCTTCTTCAGCTTTTCTTCAATGTTCCATTGGCAATACCATTTTTTCATGCGATGCAAGGCGTGTTTCCTCTATCATTACCACAGCTTATACGCATACATTTTTTAAAATTCAACAATGAGCACCCCTACAGCCACATGAAGGAGCACAGGTACTTGATGTTTAATATCGAGTATTTTTCCGATCTCTCGGTGTAAATCCTATCCTTTTCCTTACACATGCGTGGTTTGGTTTTATGACTACATTGTTATATGCGGAGCAGCAAGTGGCCCTTCTAATAATGCTTTAAGAAAAAGGGTAAAGTTTTAGTCGTCAGTAAACTGTGAAGACAACATGTAAAAATGCCATTGAAAAGTACGTGTGCGTTTCAAGTAATATGTTTTATTTAAGAAACCCGAAGAAATATATACTACAGAGCAGGTAGTTTTACCTGTCTTAATGCTATTATATCGACGTCGTCATCATCATCAGTAACTGCATTTTATGTGCCTACCTATGAATGTGCCAGCAGTATGGCATTGTTGATCTACTGCAAACAAACGGAACAGGTACACACGTCAAAAAAATAAAAATCAAGTCTGCAGCATCAGACCTTTATACTTTGCTACGTGTAATTGCACTCGCTAAAAATAACGTTTTCCCTCATTCATCCTTCCGAAACCTACCACACAGCCAACTGGCACCTCTCAAGTTATTAAAGCTGCCTTTATATTTTCTTCATATTAAATTTGGGCATGCTACATGAAAAATTTCATGTTTGTGCAAGCTGAGCATTTTTGTAATATGTGACTTATTTGTCTCATTTGATTTTTTAATTTTAATGGTTATTGGTTTTTACACCTTTCTGCTACAGCAGCATCATTAAAACATACACATAGTTGTTGAGAAGTGACTTTTTTCCAGTTGAAACTGGCCATTTTCCTCAGAAGCATTTTTAGTCGTTGGAAGCCCTTTTACCAGAGTGGTCGGTGTTGCTGTTGGTTGAATTACAAGTAAAACTTTTAGAAAATATAGCTGGTAAAGATGAAGGTGTTTCAAGTTATAATAGGGCTATCAGTAGCACTCTTGGTAATTTTTACGAGCGTTTATGGACATCGAGATGGCGGGGATGAACAGGAGCATGAGTTTGTAANGAAAATATTGCTGGTAAAGATGAAGGTGTTTCAAGTTATAATAGGGCTATCAGTAGCACTCTTGGTAATTTTTACGAGCGTTTATGGACATCGAGATGGCGGGGATGAACAGGAGCATGAGTTTGTAAATTTGATCAAGGATCTTATGCAAGGAGACGAACTCAAGTCATTTCAGAGTAAGTTTTTCATGCAAAATTGCAATCAAACTAACAGGCATACATTCCGTCTTTGTTTCCATTATCACAAGTCTGTGTTTTCTCTTTTTTCCAGATGCATACTCCGCCCTCCCTGTTGAGATTAGGGATAAACTGAGCAAGGATCTCCTAAAGAATCCTGGCAAGCTTGGGCAAGATCTCATGAGCATGTTTGGACCGCAAGTACAAAATCTCATGTCAAATCTTGGCAACTTTAATCTTGGAAATTTGGCTAGCATTGCAAAGAGCTTCCAGCCGCCAGTCAAGCAGCAACAGCCACCCCGTCATCAACGGGAAGAGACTAATGAGGTTGACGTGGATGTTGAGGACATGAACATGAACTACAATCAGAATGACATCAAGAGGCGTCGTGTGAACAAAGAGTCCTCTGGAGGTTTTGACTTTGGGCCTTTGGGTTCCATGCTGGGTAATTTGGTGAGTAGCAATCCGGAAATGCTGGTGAATTTGATTCAAGGCGTTACACAAGCGGCAGGTGGAAAGCAAGGATTCTCCTTTGACTCTGTCTTCAACATGCTTTCCCAACAAGTTGACCTAGGACACTATTATCAACATGGCGTCTGCTTTTGGTGGTGGAGGATCCAAAACTGGAAAATCTGGCGGTGGCTTTGTTGACATGCTTCAACTTCAAGAAATGATGAAATGGTGGGGCGACTTTATCAAATCGCCAATGGGTCAAAAGGTCAACCGCGTTCTTCCAAGACTTCTCAAGGCTGAAAGCCTCCCTGACGCACTTCGTATTATCGAAAAGGAAATGTCTTTCCGATTTGACATGGTACTCAGACAAGTTCAGGATCCCAATATTCGTCAACTGATGGTTGCTCAAGCCGTTCGGCCCGTTGGAGAATTTTTCCGTGGAATCCGCGTTCCAAGTGACCTGAAAGAAGTGATCAACAAGGCTGATGATGTGCTCAACAATAAAATGGGATTGGGAGATAAGACAAAGGCGTATATTGAGCCAATAACACAGTACATCCGCGAGACATTTAAAATTAGCAAGGAAAGTCTTTTGGATCTGAGTCCCTCAGATATTGAAAAAATTGCCAGTGATATCCTCAACAAGGAGGTTCTAGAACCCATGACTTCCGTTTGGGATGCTTATGGCAAGTCACTTGAGCACTCTACCTGCGCATCCTTTATCTTTTGCCAGTTAAATAACAACTTTATATAGTGAAAACTTTATTAGGAGATATGTAATCAAGACTTCCAGGTAATTTATATTTTTGCTACTAAAATAGGATTTTTTTTGTATTTTTGTATAAAGTTCATGAAAATTTTAAATATTTTTTTTCATTAAATTTTTCAGTATAATCTCAGCATTCCAAGCTAGCGCATCAATGAAAAAGGATGCATTCTCAAAATTATATGAAAGTATTCATCATGGAGCGGACGGCTTTGATTGCACGGTATATACTCAGGTCTAAAATGCAAAATAACTTGAAAATGATGATAATTTGGAATGTTACGATAACAATGATTTAATTTTCATTAAATAGCACGGAGTCACTGGATTTTGCCTAGATCTGATGCACACAGCAGCCCACAATGAACTCTAAGTAACTTTTCGGCCAAGTATTTACCCTGTGCATTTGAATTATAAAAAAGTAATCGTCAATGAGGATTCGTCATGTTTATCTTCGCTACTAGAGAAATCATCAATTGTATACATAGAGAGGTATTAATTTATTAAAAAATGACTATTGCTGGACGATTATTTCTTAAACAACCACACTGATCTGTATTAATGTTGTAATGCATACACGCGTAAAGAATGAATGTGTTTTAAATCAATTTTTTGCTGTTATCAATTTCACCATTTAAAGAAATGTTATCGATTCATATAATTGTTTGTAATTTTTGCTGCTGATTGATAAGTTTGAATGTTTTTGTATGCCATGTGCTATATGTGCTTTTGTTTTTGCGTGTGTCGTATTTACTTTTAAGGACATTTTATAATATAATATCATCAAATATGCAAATTTTAAGAGTGAAAAAATAAAAAATGTTAACTACGCCATGATATTTTATAATAAAATCTCAAAACTTGGAAACTATTTACTTACGGGATTATAAGGAGAATTACAAACATTTGCATGAATAGGTGATGTTGAAAAGTGTATGCTCATGCTCATAGTATTTGCTATGGATTCCTTCGGTTTAGAAAAGGTTATTTTTCATAATAAAAAGAGACAAAATAGGCACAACTGACGCAAGGCAATATGCGCGTAAATATTGATCTCATACAATGAATTATGCACCTAGTCTACTCTTTTATCTTCAAAACACCTTACTTTTGTAAAATATCCCACGTTCTGTGCTCCCCATGGCTGGCATGGCCAAGTCTCTTAATCTATTGATGACGTCCATTAATCATTATTGGTGATATTAGTTCCACTTTATTCCTAATTGATCTAATTATACCTTATTCTTGAGTGGCTATGGCATTTACTTGCGCCTGCTAGCATTTCATCGAGTAACAAACTTTATGAACATTAGAAACACGTACTGCAGTCACATTTAATACCTATTCATACAATTATTCATTGACAGCTCATCGAACAGTCAGTCATCATCGTAGTCATTATTCTCATTATATATCCCCAGCAGAGGTGAACTGGTGAACAATTGTCTTCTTACCTGAGCCTGGCTACATATAATTTTACCTTCCAAAATTGCGTAAATTTTTTACACAAAAAGATCGTCAGCAGAACAAAAAGTTGTAATGCTTGGTTTGTCATTGTCTGTCAAAATCAGTATGATGATGAGAATATTTTAAATTCAGTTGATCACTGTGAGAAATACCTTATTTAATTTACCCATACTCATGTCTAGAACATGCTACATTCAGTTTTGCAGTGAAAAGCTGCCATGTCATGCCGAAATCAGAGCAAACTCTTGTCGAAACACATGCAAAGATAGCAATAATTTTTGTGGTTCCATCTTTCCCTGTGATTCAGTCAGTCAACAACAGTCAGTAAATACTGCCAGATGCATGGGTTGACACGACAAGAGCGAAGATGAGGAGGAAAAAATAAACTACCAATGCGTTCCATCATCTTCCCTGCTTTAAATGGCTTTTTATGCTTCACTGTTTATATCTTTCTTTATAATATGCAGGTACGTACATAATTTTAGCATTTTTCAAATTATTGCTGCCCAAAATTCTAAAACCAAAATGGCAGCATTATTATTAGTGAAGCTTGTATTTCTCTACACCTTTTTGCTATATATATTCAAACTTTTACTCCTCCTCACTCTCACAGTAATAAAAAATTTCAAATGACAATGGAAGCGTTTTATACTGCCTAGATACGTTGGTGGTGGCGATTGTTGTTGGTGGCTGTAGAAGAGCAACGGATGCATGAGATGATGATGCAGTTGTAGATTGTGTTGTTATATTTTAGTCCTCCCATGCATACGACGAGAATGAATCATGGATGGATGAGCATAGTTCACGCTTACGATAAATTTGCAGAGTAGTAGTGGCAATATA
>JAANSP010001205.1:0-16338 GCA_036850745.1 Homidia socia
AGTAGTAGTAATAATAATAATAATAACAATAAATCCGTATAGATTCACAAATCCTCCTGTGACGGTTCGTTAGTTGGTTCGTGTAACTGCGTCCACCACTTGCTTACCCTGTGCTACTACCTTGATTTTTATCTTGGACAATCACAAAATGCTCAATTGATATTGCTTTAGGCATTTCAGGTAGATTATAAAAAGTTACCATTTAGTGTACTGAGAAGCTAGAGCTGCATGATTTGTGTATACGTTCCAACACATTTAATTTTGATCTTTTACCATCACTTGTCATAAAACAAAATGAGAAAAAAGAGAATATCAAGGAGGGAATGTGCAAAGAGCAGTAGCTTAGCACTAGTGTTTATTATTACTTCCACCGGTGTAATAACTTGTAATATGCAGCAATGAACTATGATGATGATGACTGAAGTAGTAACGTTGTAGGCAGGTAGCTTGAGTCAAGCTGCTTGACAAATACCCATTATGAAAAAACATGGGAAAATACAGAGACATTTTTGTACAAGAATACCGACTAACAATACAAGCTGAATTTTGGCCGATCATGTTTGTCAACGCTCCTTTGTATGATAAATGAGTGTAGTATTTATGCTTAATATAGTTTTCCCATTTTTGACACCATGTCCAACCACTACCAAAAACCATTGTTTACTAGAAGTTGGCAATGAGAAGAGACGTTGAATCGAATCAGAGGAGAGAGGAACCACCAGCGTTTTATTCACGGGCATAAACCTGTACAGATACATAGGTAGATAGGTACCCACGCTGACATAATATCATCATCATATTCCTCTCCAATTCTCTTAAAAAGTAAGACTTTGCTTGTGCTGTATGTTATTTCTTCTCCTGTGACTTGACATTATTAAGTATTATCAGCAGCATTATGTTTCTCTTTGGTATGTGGTTTATTCTTCTCGTTTGTGTATATCTTGTCGGGCGAGGACGATGAGAAATGAGTACGTTTTATGTATGTACCTTGCGTAGTTTGTGTCGTACATGGATAATGGGGTTCGCAAACAACACCCTCTTTGTCTATAAAGAAGTTTTTGGGCCTTTGATGAACTGCGAAAATTACGTTAATTTTATGGAGTTTCTTGGAGCGTAATAATAAAAAATAATAGCAATTTAACGTCCCATCAACATACAACTACTACTGCCAACTGTCATCATTATTCCCCACATTTTTAGGAATAGACATATGCACCTTCACAAAGACATGCATATGTGCAACCCATAGGTACTTTCCTTTGTCTATTTTGAACTTTAAGTTTTATAAAAATGGCAGGCGTGTGTATGTTGTTAACCAGAGGTTGAAACATGCTGTTGGATTTGCATGATAGCATATTTATGATGAGGCAATTTACGTTTTTAAAACATGTATGTAAAGCAGTGCACAAGGCATATCGCAGTTTTGCAGGCTATTAAATAGAAAGTCATATTTCAAGTCTAACGTAGGACTTGCACTTAAAAATAACATGGGAATTGCCTAAAAATGTCAGCTATATAAAAACCATTGCTATTCCTAGGTAATCCTTGTTTTAGACAAGGGAAAAAAATTGCACCGATTTTTTACAAGCCGTGCGTTTCTGCTCTCTGCTGTTGTTTTATTTCACTCTAGAAAAGGCCACAAAAATACAACAAAGAAGCTTGAATGCGAATGGTCATATTATTATTGTGTTAATGATGCGAAAAGTTACATACGCACCAGACGCATGATGCAGACGTTTCAAATAGACAGTGCGGAATCTAGTTTTAAGAAATTTTATATATATTCTAAATTATCATTTAACGTGCTTTTTAGTGTGTTGTTGTCGAAGGCAAAATACGTAAACATTGGTAATATTTCTATATTCCACGATATACATAATAAAAATCAAATAAACTTATCTTCTGTAACCTACCTACCTATATATAATAATAACCATACTAATGGCTATTTCGACCAACCATTACTACTGCCGTTGATGATTTTGTGTGGTGATAAAGATGATCTATGTATTTACGAATTCGTACTCCGTGTAAAAGGTATATAAGCACCATGTAGGCATTACACAGAGTAACACAACGTTTTGAATGTACAATGTTCTTCATCCTGAAAGTATGTGAAAAATAAGATGGATAGCCAAGTCGCAGAGAGGACCAAAAGAACATAGCATACAACAACAACCACTTGTTGCTGTATGTACTTGTACTGACTTGGGCTTACAAAAACCTCTCTGGCTGAATATTATTCAAAAAAAGATGATGATGATGATGATAATGATGCTCGCCTTGTTACAGGTATGCTCGCTCAAATACATGTAGCAGCGTATCTTTATTTAGTTAGTAGTCGACCAGGCAGCAGCAGCAGTTTGTAATCTTCTCTGCCTGTCTTTATCTTTTATATTTTCGTTTACACCAACCGTGTGCACAAATTCAAATCCTGTACAATGCACCTATATCCACTTACCTTTTGTAGGTAGGTATTCAAACAGTGTTATTTTTTATTAATATTATTATTATTATTAACGCTGCTGCTGTGCTCTGTGCTGTCTGTTGTAAATAAATGAAACAGCACAGCATATCATACGGACAAGGTGGCCTTTCTTTAAGCATCTCAAGCTCATTCCACAATGAGAGATCATCCTTTGTGGACCTATGTATTAATTCTCTCGAAAAGGCGCTTCCGTAAAATGGACTCTACCCTGTGAATGTGAGTTTTTCGTGCCTTGTGTGGACTGTGAGTGAAATAACAAAGTAGAAGAAAAAACATTTTTTTTTAAACGAAGCTTATTCTCAATAAGAAAACGCATTTGACATTTTTTGACGTATGAACCAATAAATTCAACATTGTAAAAAATCATATCATAATTCCGTAATTCAACATTTTTATTAGTGTTTTAGTTCGTTTTTGTACAGAAAGTTTAAGGAAAAATACTTTTCTCAGGTTGTGAGGAATTGTTTGGATATTGTAAAACTTGCATTTTTCACTAGTAACTTAAAACGATAATAAATCGTCCAAAAGTTTTGTTTCTCTGTGTTTCGTTTGAATTTTGAGTTTTCCACAAAAATTTGTAGAGGCATTCGAGAACAGTGTTAAAAGTTCCATGTATTCTATTCGTTAAATAATAATGCATTGCATTATATGATGTGAACATCATCATCACTTGTTTTATGGCTGCTGTGAAGCCCTACTAGAGAACTTGTCAATAAAGTAATAAAGCTTCTCTCAAAAAAGGTATCACGACATTCAATGTGTTTTGTTGTACGGGAAGCATCATTGCATTACTTACTATTACTCAAGAGATGAAGAAGAAGCAAAAAAATGAATCATCATCTCATGAAAAAAGATAACTTCCAAATAAACAAGTGCTAACACTTGCGCAAACTTTACCCTACTGATATAACAGCTTGTGTCATGGATCACACAAAATGGACACATAGGTTAATTGATTTCTGGTAAAAAGTAATAATAAATGTATAGGGAAAGAGTTATATACATTTTTTTTATATTTTATATATATGTAATAATAATACACATATAAATGGTGAAGATTATCACCGTCGTCATCAGCAACATCAAGCTTGCATAGTCTTCTTGATCATCGTGTGTTTCCCATTAGTGCAACGTGTCCATCCAATGAAATAATAAATAGGCTAAAAAGATTTCGCTCATATAATAATAGTTCATGTTGTTGATGTTTGTGACTGTTGTGAGTGAACTAAGCACTATATATACCATTATACCTTCCTATTATTACTACTACTACCACCAGCAAAGAAATAGTTCATTCATGCTCTCCGTTTAAAAAATATACTTTTCTCTCTACTAATGTTAATGGTGATAGTGTAATTCAATGTGACACGACTTTAATGTTATTAATATTATTGCAAAAATGTCGGCAAAGGCAAATGGTCAAAATAGTAGTAGTCGTCGTTGTAATAAAATAATAATAATAATAAGTTGCTGAATAAGAAAGTGCCGAGGATTAAAACGATTTATAGTTAATCTCTCGTCCATATTATTATTATTATTACCGTAAAAATCATAAATTTTTATCATCACTTTATCACAAGAGAATTTGCGTGACCAAGACAAGAGTTACTACGACGATTGCTTTTTGCATCTATATATTCCATTTTTATTCGCCTGTCGAAAGTGTGTGAATAAAAAAATAGAATGTGTTCTAGCTATTCATAATTTAAAATAATAATAAAATAATAATGTAATTTTAGCCTCATATAAATAAATACACACATGGATATTAAATACAGCACATCTGAGCCTGAGCTGAGAGAGTATCTGTATCTAATATATAGGTAGTGTGTAGTCCTAGGATTTACCGTGCCATGACGAAAACGACCATGAAGTGAGAAGTATTATAGTTTTGTTATAGCACGGCAGTAGTAGCCAGCTACTGCAAAAGTGAAACAGAAATTAAGTGACAACTCAGCAATGCATAATAATAAAGTGAATAAAACTTTTACCTTGTGATGTCTACTTTTGGCATAGTTGCTAATGTGAAAATCACAATTTCAATTGTTATTGCTACTACTTACTATCACTACAACAACAGAACAGACTGAAGAATATGATGCAATAATGGGGAATGCCTACTATTACTGGTGTACTGTGTATACAATACATCAATTCTTCTACATCATCAACATCGCAAGGAGTTGACATCGTTTAGTGGCACACATCAAGTACTCACTCTAATAGGTATTTATTTTAAATTTAATCTCTTTTTTTCTTCACTAACAAAATCAGGAGGGATGAAATAATAATGGATAGCATTTACATTTTAAAAACTTTGCTAATTTAATGATTTTTTTTCAAAAAATGTAAAGAAAAAAATACGCATGCGAATTTTATAACAATGTCAAGTCATCTCTACGTGTTTTTACTTGCTTATGCGCAAAAAAGGAAAGAAAAACGAAATGCAATGTATGTATAATACAAAAATATTTCATTATAAAATCAACAACACAATGCTTACTCACAGACTTGCACAAATTAAGAGAGCATTGTGTGTGTGTGTAGGACCGTCAATGCAGAAGCAGTAGTTGTGTTGGTTATCAAAATTTGACAATAATATAGATGAATAGAGGTACAGAAGGAATTTTTAACAAAATAAAAATAAGTGATATAATATACATCATAGCCTTTTTCAGACTAACTCTAGCTCTGTGCCATGCCAACAAATATCCTCAAAATTGACAGCTGAATTTTTTTTTGCCATTTTACCATTGTATGATGATGATGTTGATGATGATTATTATTATAACAACTAGTAGAAGAGTAGGAGGAGGAGGAGAATAGAATGATGATGTTGATAATATATTTTGTATGATGGATGCTTCTGTTTTTTTCATCAATTGTATGATGATGATGGTGATGATGATTATTATTATAACAACTAGTAGAAGAGTAGGAGGAGGAGGAGAATAGAATGATGATGTTGATAATATATTTTGTATGATGCTTCTGTTTTTTTCATCCGAAAACATAAATGCAGCAGCAAGTCTTTTGAACAAGGAATGACGGGCTCTCTGAGTCTGAAACGACTACTAGTACAACTGCTCATAAAAATCAGTCAGTTCATGTATGATTTGCTTTTTGTTACTTTACTTGCTGTCTGAGTTTGTTGAATTTTTTATGCATATTATCACATTTCGCAATGAAGGATTGATTGGCTGCATTATAGGTATTACCTTTGCCGAGAGAGTTCAGTTATTGTTGTGATTTTTTGTTACGTTGTCTGTCTGCTGCAGAAACTAGTTCTGCTTCATAGTTAAAGCAGTAGAATTCGGAATTATATTGCGGTTTTTCTTTGATTGCATGTACAATAAAGCAGGAAGTGGCCAAGTAGTTATTTTAATTCTGTGAGGAGGATGATGATTATGATGACATAGTGGTTTTTGTATTTGTTGCCCTGCAATCAGTATCGTCAGCATCTTCATAGTTGTACGGGATAAACGGACAGAAAAGGGACAATAAGAGACACTTTTTTGAAACTTCGTCACCACCACCACCACCGGTCCTTGTCCTTGTAGGCAATGCATGTCATAAAAAATAAAAGGAATGCTCTTTGTGGTTAATCTAATAATGAACGGTATGGGACTTGAAATAAAATTAAGGTTCCAAAAAAGTGTTACATAGTATGCAAATAAACGGCGCAACCGATAAAGTTTAACTAAAACATAATTGTGAGTTAACCTTATTTATTTAATGTTGATCTTCATCGAGTGGTTTTATGCCTATTTGCGTAATAATGTAAATGTCATACATGTATGAGGGTGATAGATAATAACTGTTTATCACAAGATAAACAGTGAAAAAAATTATTCTGGTTACTAAACAAATTAATCATGATAATGATCCCTTTTTCTATGAATACACTGTTGTTGAGGAAATTGAAAAGCCAATATTATTTATTTATTTATTTTGCTCGCTGAAACGTCAACAAGAAATGAATACAAGCATAGTCAAATATGTACATACTGGGCTTGTCACGGACGTATTCACTAGGCTATATTTTGCGAATATCGCAAGCTAGCTATTAGCCACCAGTGTTTGTAAACAATACCATATGACTGGGGTAATGGGAGACCGTGTGCTACTATGCAAGTTGCCTATAGCGAAGTGAATACAGCCCTGATAAGTACAATACATGCACAAAGACTACAGACAAGCATTCAGAACTTATTTTTCGGATTTGTTGATACGTTTATTTCTTTTTGCGTTTATTCCGTTTCTTTTACTTCAGTAAATATGCAGAAGGGATAGATTATATAACATTTTCTTACTTTTTAACAATGATGCTGGAGTAAAACACATAGCATGCATGCTAAATGACAGTTTACCATGAGTGAGATTCTATTCTGAACGGTTCAGACTAAACCGCAGCTCAACCAACGGAGCGGTACAGAGTACAGACACGGATATATTATACATGCATTTGTTTCGTCATCTGGGATTCGCTAAAGTGTATCGTAGTTTTTGTTCACGAATCAGACCAAATTTTGAATGTTTTGTTTGTTGAGAATCAAAACATTCAAAATTGTAATGGAACTGGATACTTGTGGTAAATTTACGGTTTTTCTTTAGAAAACTAATAGCACACGCAATGCGTGACACACATTGCGTTAAGTTGTGTGTTTTTTCTTATCTGGTTGGTCAGTTTGGTTGTTCTACACGTTTTGATTTGGAATAAGATGGAATTCAATTTTTAAACTGCATTTATGTTTATGGTTTCTCACATTTATTCATGAAAACGAAGATGAGGTTGGTTGGTCACATTTATGACAATTTAACTTGTACATAGTTTTGTATTGGAAATTGGAATTTTTTAAAGATATTTTTTCTATTTTCTTATTGTGCAGGTTCTTATCGTGGAATAGTATATCAGATGAGCTCTATGGACTATCTGATTACCAAAAGACCATTTTGTTTGCAGTGTCGTCCATAGTTGTGGTGTTCGGGTTGAAAAAGATCGTTAACATGAGCAGCGCAAATAAAAATCGACGGGTTAAGAAAAGTGCCAAATTCAAATGAAAAAGCATTAGCGACTTTAGAAGAAAGGAAACCTGCCCTCTTATGGAACACTGCAATGTTTTTCCCAGATTATCATGCTGATGAGCCTGATTCAACAACGCAACAATTTTTATGGTACTTCCAGCAAGCTCGAACAAGTATTCGGGTCTGTATTTATAATTTTTCGCTTCCCGAGCTGGAGTATGTCATTGTTAAACAGTACGAAAGAGGATTGATTGTCCAATTTGTTTTGGGACAGGAGACATCCGCTGAGAACTTACGTAGACGTTCAAGTACGATTTAAACTTTATACTTTATATAAAACAAGGTTTTACAAAACCAGGTGCAAATTAACTTGAAATTAATATTTGAAAATTAGTTCCATGTGGGGTGTATCCCAGAGATTCAACAGTTCCATTGACGGACCAACTTATGCACCATAAGTTTGCCTTGATTGACGATGAAGCTGTTTTAGCTGGGTCAATGAATTGGACAACTGAGGTATTTAAATTGGTAAATGCTCTTAATGGATTTTAAAACGAGGAGCATTATGCATGTTTTTTTTATTATTTCAGGGAATAGTAAACAACAATGAAAACATTTGTGTGTCAACGAATCAGACTCATGTTAAAAAGTACACTGAGGAATTTTTCAGACTGATGAGTATATGCGTAGAAGCAAAGACATTTTATTGAATAGTTATAATATATTTTTAATGTATTTGCGCCTTTAAATTTTGTGTTCTCTACCAGATATATTCCTAAAAGTAACTTAATCCTATACTTTTATTATAGTTATTTTGTATTTATGTTACAACAAAATGTAAACACAATAAAAATGATCCTACCAAAGACTGCATCACACATTCATTCTCAAACTAAAAATCATCAAATTTTTACTTTCGCTTTCGTCAGTATTTGCATAAATGGCACTGGAAACCAAAACAAACCCAGAGTTGAAGCATTATTTTTATGCTTGCTTAATTTTTTTTAACCATGTTTCTTCCTTCTCTAAACCAGTTACATTACTGGAAAAAAGCTTGTAGGATATTAATCTCATTTTACTTTTGTATTTGTTTATCATATATAAGGACATCAAAAATCACATTAGCGAAATGAATTCGAATGTTATGTTAGTCATATAGTATGTCATGCAAGTTTTATGCCGATAATTTAAAAGTAGACACTACATTATATTATATTCACACATCAAAATAATTATTATATATTTTTTCAATATTTTCCAGATTTAAAAGTCATTTAAAGTCAGTTTAAGAAACAGTCATAAAATCCTATTCAAATAAAAGTCACTGTTATCAGGACGTAAGTTGCATTAGTGGAACGGAAAGTGAAAAGATTATCAAGATTATTAAGATTATTGAATTAAAATGGGCAAACAGGTTTGGAAAATTTAAAAGATTGATTTAACTGTATTACAGTTATGTCATCTTCAGTTTAAAAAAACATCAATGTGAAGGTCAATTTTCTTTACACTTATTGGCACCTCTTCTAGGAAGGCCACTTCCTTGTCACCTAATGAAGCGACAAAAGGAAATCAATAATCTAGCTCTGCCGTCTGACTGATTTTTTATTGATTCATAATGCGATACATCTTATTATTTTCCATATAAAGAGTTGTAACATGTTATTTTTTATCCCTTTGCAATCCACATACTTATGCATGTCATTGCTAGCTAATGTATTTAGGTATATTACAATTGAGTACATGCTAAAATTGTGTTGTATGTAACGCATCGGAAATCCAAACAATGCTGATAGCGACTTGCATGCTCCATATTCATCAAGTTCAAGTTTAAGATCGTTTCTATAAAATGAAATTGTTCATCAAAAGTAAAATGAGGTGACACATATCACATATTTATAAAACGGAAGGAAAATACAGGATCCGTACATCTTTGTTTGTGACTTTGTAAAGACTTTATACAGACCAATCAATAGATTAAAAACTCATTGTTCGTTTTGACAAAAATATATAGTTGTCAAAACTGTCAGATCATCTAACACTCAGGGTATAGTCATTCATATTCACGCAGCAGCGTTTCCTCGTTTTCGCACTAGATTTGGCACATACCCTCCAGTCCTGCGCATCATTAGCAAACAATAACTATCCAGATCAATTAATTAGGTTTGATTTTTCCATGAATCCAATGTGCATGCAATATGGCTTATGGAGATGATATGGCATAAAAAAGTTTTGAGCTAAACATTTAAGATGCAAGTAAAATTGGAATGTAATGCAAAAAAGCTATAAAGCTATATAGCTAAAAGCCAATGTAACACATGAAACGTAGACGAAAATGGATTGAACTATAACTATGCATTTGAAATTGGACAAAACCACTGAATCAAAGATGATATGGCATAAAAAAAGTTTTGAGCTAAACATTTAAGATGCAAGTAAAATTGGAATGTAATGCAAAAAAGCTATATAGCTAAAAGCTAATGTAACACATGAAACGTAGACGAAAATGGATTGAACTATAACTATGCATTTGAAATTGGACAAAACCACTGAATCAAGGGAAACACTAGGTAGTTTTCAGTTTTTTATTTACCGACAGCAAAAACTAAAGTCCCTAAAAGCTTAAGGTTAAATTCCATTTAAATTCTTTGAGGCAAACAAACAGGGTTCTTTCATTTCATCTAACAGCCAACCCCTAAATAGCCCATTATTTTAACAATTGTATTGTCTGTGTGACCCAGAGACTAAAATTGATTTTAGAAATTTAGTATTAGACGTATCTACCGGGCTTTAAGGAACAACAACGCCCATGTTCTACTACTTTCTGTCTGACAGATTTCAGAAACAGCCGTAGTTTTGAAATCTTTAAAATTACTTTTGTATATACCTACGTACGGCGTGTCTAGTTCAAGTACAGTTACTCTTTGTCCTCAACAAGTTAAAACTTACAAAACGACAAAATGAACCCTTTAAAATTGCAAACTTTTGTATGTGAAATTTTACTGTATGCAGGAAAACGTATATACCTACCGTAGGCTCTAAATACTAAAGTTACATAAAAGTAAATTCACATCCTCATTTCTTATTCTTTNATTCACATCCTCATTTCTTATTCTTTATGGTAAAGCTTCATAAATGTTTTCTTTCCTGGGGAGACATCTCAAGTAAAAAGCTGTAGTTTTCAAAAATAAACGGATGTAACGTTGTGTGAAAGTCAAAAAGGAGGTTTTTTCAGCATTTCCAATTATTGTTTCTTTTCCCTCACACCTACCCACCCCGAAACTCTATTTACATCGTTAATAGGTAGTTTTTATGTATGTGCTCGCTCATCTATGGGTCACTTACAAACAACAAAATGAAATTATACGGTTTCGGTTATAAGGAAATATAATTGAACCACCTTATACGTAAACGTCATAACAGACTTTCGGGGCGACTTTTAGCAGGTTGTTTATTGCAATTTTAACTGTTTACACATCTTGACAATGGGTGGTTTAAAAATAAACATATCCAAGTGGCGGAAGCATTATAAAAATGTAAAAACAATGATAACTTTGCCTCGTCTTAAACATTTTACATCACATGATGTGTTAACTTGTTACTGTCCTTGTTTGTGGAAGAATATTAAATCTCATCTATCAACAAAAAATAATATATCCAAAGAGGTACTGCGAGTAGTCACCCAAATTCAAAACCAGTCAAGCTTGCGTTTGTTTAGTCTCTTGATATAAACCATTTTTGGAATAAAATTAAAAAGTGCACAAGTATACATTTTATGAACAGACAAACAGAAACAACAGACTCTACTTGTTTTTATAATGTGCTTCTGTTCATTAAGACATATTTATAGTAAGCTTTTGCATTACCTTGCGCAAAATCGACTGCGAATAAAGTACATGCATGCATTTATTCACAACCGGTATGCATTACACATCCATGTTTTTTATATACACTCATTCATTTAAAACTCGAAAAAAACTCTTCTTTGAGCTTGTTTCCATTTTGGTCACTGGCAATTCATCTCTCATGTAAATGAAAAACCCAAATTCAGTCAATCTAGCCTATCCGTTGATGAGTGTGACAACCCACACGTTTTGTTATTATTATCGAGATAATGTTGTTCTCAACTTTAAAAAAATCCTTCCTTTGTACATAGCATGTCCGCTATGCTTACTACGCTTGATTCATTTGTTTTGTTTACATGGCTGTTGTTAAGAAATGTATTTTTATAATTATGTAGTGCTTGTTACATTCAAGATATTAAAATGCGATTACAATTTAGTGTGTGCTTCGTAATATGATCAAGTTAGTTTCAGGTCGCAAAAAATTGGTATGCATGATGATGGATGAGCTAGGCATTAAGATTAACTTTAATTCGATGGTCACGACGAAATAAGATCCCTTAAAGTTGGGGCTTCACTTTATTTAAAAAAAACACCTTTACTGCTTGCCTGCTTTTTTCTTCTTACAACTGATGCTACCCTGATCCAATGTCAAACTAACTAGAACACAAGATCTGAATAAGCCACATGCACATGTAAAAATATCGCTGTGAATCAAACAGGCATTTAAAACAAATATTCGTCATCACCTGTATTACGGATTTAAAAAGTTGGCAAAAATGTTCCATATAGATAGTCGAACAAATTAGGTATGTACATATGGAAATGTATTATTCTCGAAAGGCGTGATGATAAACAGTTGTAGAGATTGTGGAATTATCTTGCTCTCTAAAATCACTCTCTAATGTGAGCATTTCGGAAACTTATAGCTTTTGTGCTTAGACTCGGCAAGCATCCAATGGCGTCTTCTCATTGACAAAAAAGGCTTTGTCTGCTCACTGTTGTTGTTGATTGAGGCAAATACACTTTGTCGTGCTGATTTGTGCGTGTGTGTGTTTGCAAGCAGGAGATGAAGAGGTTCGCTTATTGATGGCTGACCAAAAAGCAAGCAATGTTGGGCCTGAGGTTGAGTCATAATTTGACACAATAAATAAGTAAAAGCTCGACAGCAAATTGTTGGGGCATAACTTAAATAGTCATAGTCATAATAATAGCGACTTTTTCTAGTAGGTGGTATATGGCAATCCATACATTTTGTCATGTTAATGTATCCGCCGAGCTACACAAAATAATGTACCGTGTACAATGTCATCTTTATAAAGCTTTAAAAAGTTTTGTGCATTATTTCGTACGACTCCTCAAAGGATGATGATGACGATAATAATGATACAGGAAGGATACACAACTTAACTACATTTTCACGCTGCGTTATTTTCCTCGTACATTACATTAATTACGCTTGCATCTCACATACCACCGCCATAACACTGCTGCTTTGTTTAAAGAGCTTGTGGTTTACCTACAGCTTGCCTGTTTCAAATCCTGTGATAAATAAATAAATAAAAGTGATGGGGACGACTATAATTATCAGGAACGACTAAATGGCCAGCCAACAAGTGACCACGACCTCGCCATCGCCTGCAACCAGCGCAGTAGACTGCCATAAACTTTAATTATATATGGGTAAAGGCACAACAACAATACTAATACCCACATAAATTTGTGCAAAGATTCTTCGTTCCTATACGAAAGGCATTTTGCATGCATTTGCTGTAATAACGTATTTTGGATGTATCGTTATTTTTTCCTTTATCATAACAAGTCGTCTAATGATATACTATACTCTCATAAAGGGTCCTTGTTACAATTTATTTACGATGCAAACTTTCAAAGAAAAGTATCACGATAAGAGAGAATCGTCTCTACCGATGAACAAAGAAGGGCAGGTCATCATATTCTCCTGTTCTTGCGGTGTAATGCTTTTCCTAAATTCATTAATAATGACATTGTAGTCTTTTATCCATCCCTTTTGTCTATAGTGTGCACTGTAATCACATTGGTAATGCATTTTTTTTATTAATAACAGTTAGCAATGAATGTAAAATAAATGATAAAGGTTTGATAATGTATCTTGACTCTAGGTAATATTATTTTAATGTGTTTAATATGCTTATTGGCGCAATGATAAATGAAAATGTACAAATTGATCAGAACAATTGTTTGGTTTCAATACTTGTTTCGCCTTTATTTAAATCATTAAGCGATTGGGATGCTGTTATATGATAATAATAAAAATGAATATAATAATAATAACGTTAACAAAGTAGTTTGTCGATAAAAGTATGAGTTATTATGCATTTTTTAAAGTGAAAAGGTAAAAGCGGATACCGTTCTGGTATAGATAGACACAATCACAGTTAAAGAGAGAGAGAGAAGAGAACATTATTATTATTATTAAAATTTAAAGTTGTACTCTCCTTCGCTCCTTTTTTATCAACATTGGTCCCAGTTTAAAATGGCTTATCGCGCAAGCTTTAATAGGTCTCATTTTTCATGCAAATAAGGATAACCGTACGTACATTTATTTTCCCTCTCTTGATCATCGAATGCTGTGCTGCTAATATGTAAGAATAGAGGTTCACAACTCTTTTCGAAAATTGATCCTCAACTCTCACTCTGTTCCCCTGCTGAAAGCTCCGTGTTTTTGGCGATCAAGCGGCAAAAAGGTATATCTTGATCACCCGATATGTAATGACAACAAATGTAATATGATACGCTACATTTAACACGCCATTGTCATCTCCTGACTTTTGCTTTGATTGCTGTTGTAACTATTTGAAGGGGAAAAAGTAATCGGTAGCTCAAATGGCGTTGCAATTACTATTCCATACATGATGTATAGTTTATAATACCCAGTTTTGCTGCTGAACAAAAAAATTTGCATTATATATTTGAGTTTTGGTTTATAGCTAGATGAGCGTTACATGTATGTATCTATATCTAAAATTTAAAGCCAATCGCTTACTTTCTTTTACATTTACCAAAAAGCTGAAGATTTTGGTCTTGTAACTAGCGAAGCAGAGACAGAAAATTATGCTGCATAGAGTTTCAAACAAGGGGATTTAAAACTGTAAATCATATAGGCTTAAAGGATAAAAAAGTCATTCATAATTTTCTATTACAACAACAAGAGATTGGGAAACTTGTAGACAACATGCACCACAGCGTCAGTCAAGTCAACGTAAGTTACCACTGGGCATGGATGATCCTTGTACCTTGAAATGAGTTAACAAATGAAATTAATACTTTTCAAGCTCCCACGCGACTCTGCAATTCATCACCTCATCCAAAACAACGAGCTGTACCACCACCACTGTGCATATTATCATCACATCTCAATGTGTCGTTGTCGTATCACAGTGTGTAGCCAGTTTTCAAACAAGTAGTATAAATCTGCGCGCACAAAATGACGACACAACATGCATGCCTACTTTATTTTTTTATTTGATAACGATGATGACAAAGGTGATACACTTGTATATGCAAACTGTTTTCATCTTGACCCTGTGTGTTATAATGGTAGTCACAAATGTGTTTTTTATGTGTGTGCCGAACAAGGGCAAGCGCAAAGCAGTAGGGAAGGGAAAATGGCATTTATTTTTGCCTGCTCGAATCTGTAAAATATAAATAAATGACATTGCATTTTGCGTTACCAAATCCTTTTCTTTTTTCAGACATGTCAGGAGTACAAAATAGCTGAAAGTGACCAAAATCTTGAGCTTTTTGCATACAATAGGGGGAAGACGTTTATACAAAGTTTGTACATGTGACGTTAAAGAAATGAGCATACGAGCTTAATCATATAGTAGTAGTGCTACAAAGACTTTTACTAACTTGGGATTTAGGAGCAATAATAAGAACAACGTGTTCTACTCATTATTTTTACGGAATATTAATAATGGCTGTACCACAATATTTATATAGTGTGCATATTATTCAGTAGTTGCTGCGTAATGGAATCTTACAGTAGGTATCATGACGAAGAAACAATCATGAAAGCTGACTTTAATGGTTTACACTGCGCCATTATTTTTGAAAATTAAACAGATGAGCACCAGGAACAAAGTTGGAGTGTGGTCATGATTCATGATAGGTCGAAACATTTTTGTATTGTTTAAAAAAGTAAATGCATTAAAAAGAAAAATTGAATTGTTTCTTGTGGTAATATCTCAGCAGAGGTTTCACATATTCCAAACATATCCCAAGAAAAAAAACCAGCCATTCTCAAAAAATAGTTTTTGTCCTCAGAAAAAGAAATGATAAAATATCAAGAAAACACCCAATCGCCATGTTTGGCTTTTGCATGTAAATAGTCCTGAAGCGAACAAGCAAACAAATGAGATTAGTTGAATGTTAAAACAGAATAGTGTGTCAACTTTTAAAGAGGATTAAGAAAAGATGCGGATGCTTTGAATATAATATTAAAAGACCTTCTGAATTCGGTTTATGAAATCTCTCACTTTGATCACAAAATAACCATTGTGTTTTCTAGCTCTCCTGCCTTTACCATTTGGTGCTTTGGAGAAAGAAAGGGGTAAAAAAATGCTTTAAGAGTCTGCCCGTATGCTTTTCTTTTCAAAGTGTTCCTGTCAGTAGTAAAACGTATCTAATCACAAATGCTTTACTTGTTTCGTCCCTCTATATCATACAGGGTGATTTTATTAAACGGTTTGATGAAAAAATTTATGATTTTGCCCAAAGGAACGCCATATATTTACAATGGGCATATATAACCCAACAGATCAAACATCCTCTCTGTTAAAAGACTGTTTTACTACTACGTGACACGCTTAATTGTATCTCGCTTATTTTTGGGCCATGTATGTGTATATACACCTGTTCTTTTATGCAAAAAAATAGTTTGATGATTAAAGATATCAGGGGAGAGCAAAAAATACGGTATTATGTTAAGAGTTTGTAATACTC
>JAANSP010001206.1:0-16335 GCA_036850745.1 Homidia socia
AAAAAAACTTTTTCCCCTTCGGAAAAGGTCTCTCATTTTTTTCTTTTCTTGTTCATCAGCAGCAGCAGCATCAAAAGTAAAAGAACATCAGAAAGTCGGGAGGAGAAAATGCTACTAGCAGCTTAATTTTCATTGTTGATACTTTTACGTTTTCATTATTTGTGTTTTTCTTCAAGTGAAAGTGTATCAAAGAGAGTAGGTATATTGGTGTGGTGGTGGCGGTGTGTATATATCTCCTAATTTATAAGATCTGTGTACTTTCTGGAAAATAAAAGATAAATTTTTATTGAAACACTTATTCTTGTCCGTGTCTGTATTTGAGTAAATTGCTATTCGCTACTTGCTGAGCCGTCCTTCCTTGTACTTTGCAAACAAAAATTAATTTAGTGCTACTATATATACCTCTGTTGGTTGTGATCTGATCTGATTCTGTTTCTGCTGTGCTGCCATGATAAAAAATAAGTAATGATGATGGTGTTTGAACGTATATGTAGCATGCTTGGCATTCCTTTTCTGAATGAACATGAGTGAATGAGTGTCCTCCTGTCCTCCTCTCTCCTGGTTTGTCAATGATGATGGCAAGATAATAAGACATAAACAAACACAATCACCGCCACACCATCCAACCCAGAGTGGTGGGCTACATCAAAAGCAAGCTGCCGCCATTCATTCTTCTTCTACTATCTTTCTACACAGAGACACAAACTCGGCTCAATTTATTTTTATTCAAAGAAAGACAAAGAAAAGAAAAGAAGCTGAAAAGAACGAACATGGACTGTCGGTTTTTTCCACAATTTTGAGCGTAAACAAAACAAAATGAAGCAAATATAAAAGGGACTACACCAGCTCCCTTTGATAGAGTCCTTTTGGTGCATTATTATTAGTTTAGCTCTTAGCCAGCTATACAGACGATGATTACGTTTTGTGTATTAATTTAAGCCTAAAGATGGTTTTGATGGATTTGTCTTTCATTTTGTTGCTAGCTTTGCCAAAAAGTTAGTAATTACTGTAATCTTCTTCAAAGATGAAAGACTTTTCCTGCTTGCCAAACGAGACAAATCTTCTTGAGACTTACTTAATGATGCTTCTACTGGTGTGTCCTACCAATACACTTTTGTATAACAACCCTAATGCCTTTGCTGTAAAAGATAGGTTGTGCAGAGCACACTTAAGCCAGGTAAGATCATTATTATTGTCGCTTTGCGCTGGAATTTCCAAGCTTCATTTTGGGTCTGTATTCATGGAACAAGTCGAAGAATGTGAGTAGCTCCCAAAAGAAATAGGATTATAATGGCATAGGTAAATCGAGCTGTGCATTCATTTTATGGTTTTGCTACTCACTGACTTTTGACAACGTACTTGAACATACATAGATGGATGATGGAACGAAAAAGGTTCCCTGATTCTTTCTCCCAATTAAGCTACCTCATTAGAGAAATAAATAATAAAATAGCGCAAAATATTGAGGTTACATTCATAATCTGTAGTAAATGAAATACATGGTTGTTATTATGTTGTCAAAATTTTGTTAATTAAAGTAAACAAAAATGCTTGCAGATTGTACTACTAACTATAGTCATTCATTATATTATATTTGGTACATGTTCCACATAAAGTTAACCTTCTTTCATTTATTTTTTTATAAGCTACAGGCACATAAATTAAGCATATATGGGGAACAGAACAAAACACGAGCTCGTTTATTGTTGTGTACGTTAATTTAACTAAAACGACAAGACACACGTAAACGTACATCTTTAATTGGCATTGGTACACCTAGTCATTTGTAACCAAGTTGAACAAGCGCCAGCGGCGAGTTTTTCATACAAAAGCCGCTAAACGAAAACTTAGGCCGATGGTTTCAAAGATACATTTACACATTTACTTAGGTGCTTGTGAAGCATTACACAGACATCTAGAATCTAGATCTAGGTTTTCGGCATTACATACAAAACTTGACAACGCACACCGTTTGTTGAGGACATCCAAGTGGAAAAGGATTCTTTGGACGTGCATTGATTACTAATGAAGATAGACAGGCTGACTGGTGAACAGGCATACCACAAACATGAATGTGTGCTGCAGATGGTTAGATAAACTTCCCATAATTCCCCCGTGGTAATCAATTTTACGACTTGTGATCCAATTCACAGGGTATTGTATATTTAGTATTTACATAAAAGTGGAATTTTAATTAGAAATTAGCATGTTGATTACATCGTTCCAGCCGCATTTATTGCTTCTTCATTAAGCGGGGAAGAAAGTAAAGCGTTCTAATAAAATTCATTCGCGACTCATTCATTCACTCCAAACGAAAAGGAAAAGAATGAATTCACCGTCAATTCGATTTAAGTTTTACGATTCAATTCCAGTTTACGGGGAAAGGTAAATACATTGATGATACCAAACCAATTTATACAATAAATTCATTAGCTTTTCTACGGTAAATACGATACGTTTTATTGTATTTTACATCTTGGTGTTCAATACATTTAACTTACATTTTGCATTGACAGGGAAAATTTGGGGGAATGGAACAATAGGTTGTAAAAAACTAAAGTTATTTGTTGTATTTCGTTTTTTGAAAGGGCATTGTTGCTGACTTTGTTCCGATATGATGTCATAACAGTAACCTGCAAATTATAGTCTGCAAAAGTGGAGCTGCCAACCATCTCCATATAACATTGCAATTTTTATGACTAAACAAAATTTGTCGTCGCTCCAGCTAGAAAATGACAATTCCGAGTCAGCTCATAGTTGATAACTGAGCTACAGACATCAAGTTTATAATTCAGTAACATTATATTTTTAGCACACAACCCATCCAGTACACTGGACAAACTTTTCTCGAAAACAGAATTAATTTTTTAAACACAACACAAACTTTCTTTGCGTCATGCCCATGTAACCCTGAAGGCTTATCACCTTAATTTTATAAATGACAAGGTGAATCCTATGTAGTAATAATGATATATGATGATATGTAGTGTACAAAATATGGACATTTGTATTAGAGCATACTCGGTTTTCCATCCAAGGAAAAACAAGTAACTTCCTCAAAGTGAACACAAGTGTATATGTATCTGTCTTGTGTGAATCATACGTGCAAAATTATATAGTGTAAAATTTCATTTTCTTCAACAGACAGCACATAATTTTTAAATTTTATATTTTTGTCAGGCAAGACCATAGCAAGACACTTGACTACAGAGAGCGCAATTACATTCCTTTTCTCTTGAATTTATACAGTTCAACCTCTTCATTGAAAACTTTAGTACAGTCATTAAATTTTTTGCCCAATTCTCATCTCACCAAAAACATTTACACACAAAAACAATTTATTGTTTCTACCTACATAATGCGTATATATTACATACATCTACATCTACAATACATATTAAAGTACCTAACTGAAAGAAACGAGAACAAGAGAAAACAATAAACTTTCAGCTCCTGTATACGAGAAATACATTATAGAATCCCATTACTCACAAAAGTACCTCCTTGTATTGTACATTCAGTACGTACTAAAGATCAGTTGTTTCGCAAAAATGGCAAAGTAATGTTCTATTTATTGTGCTGGTTAGGATTTCTCTTTCATGGACAATGCAGAAGGGTACTATCGATTGTTTACTCTGATAACCAACTATATCCTAGCTAGGCCACTGGAGTGGGATATTATGATATGTACAATAATGTTCTCAAATGAAATCACGCGAGCAAACTACAACTTATACAAACACGTATATTTAGTAGTACTTAATGTATTGAACCATTTTTTGAACCGTTAGTATAGCAGTCCATGTGAAACAGGATATTTTCCAAATATGTAGGTATGCGCACTTAAGATAAGAAAAGAAAAGAAACGTGCATTACTGTAGTACTTTCATTTGCGCTGTTAAGTTGGATTTGAGACAACATTAATACGAGCACATTTCTATCGAAAAAAAGTATTCCTTATTTTTCTACTATTTTCTGTTTGAAAATGGAATACATAAAGTCGTTTTTAAATGTCCCTGTGTTTTTCCATGGGCATATTTTACGACTTTACTAATGGCAAGGTCTATTACATACCATAAAACTGAATAAAAAAGTGGTTGTACGTGCATAAAATTTGGTTTTGTTTTTTATTTCCACAGGAAGTATGACAATTACTGCAAGCACGAAAGTGTGACACTATATAGTCAACAAAAATGACGTGGGGTGCTATCCACTTTTCGCGTGCGGCCTCGACCATTCTTATAATAACAATAAGCGACAGCGACTACTGGCATGTGAAAAAATAATGATCACGTCATAACACATTTCAAGAAAAAATGACGCGGAAATTAATATTTTTTTACAACAAGAAGGATGTCAAGATTGATGCCAGCATAAGTTCATAATGATACACAGAAAACACGAGTGACAAGAAGCATTATTCTTGATGAAAGTCTATTGTCAGAGGAGCTCAACAGAAGGAAGGTATCTCAACAGACTGGAGCATCTCTGAGTCTTGACGACGAAACGACTGATTACTTCGTCTGACAGAGATAGATAGTGTGTTGGTGAAGAATCCGAAGAAGTAGTAGTAGAAGAAGAAGGAAGCAAAAAATAAGACCGACCAATTCTGTTGGAATCAGAATGGCATCGTCAGCGTCAGTCACGGGAGCGACGGCAGCAGCAGCAGCGGCAGCAAATACAGTAGCGACAACCAGTGGCACCAGCATGCCAGATTTAATTGAGTACAAAGTCAAACTATTAGGACTTTTACCAGACGGATACATGTATTCACAAGGTCCTACCCGATGGGATTTAACAACTGCCTCATTTTGCAAAGTCCCTTCGGAAATGACTTGCTATGATGGGAAAATTGACAAAAAAGGCCATCCCACACTAATCGGGTCGGGAATTCTGGAGAGAAAGTATGGACTAACTGTTCAGTTACCAACAATAGCAGAGAGTGAGCGAGCTGCCTCTGTTGCCAGAAGCAGTATAAAAGGTACCTACAAAATTTGTATAGCGTGCGTACATTTAAATTTTTTGGATACGAGTTCCCTCTCTCTCTCTCTTGTTCTCTTGTTTTTTATAAATTCGATACTATTATGTGTGTATTTGCTCACTACCACGTTCGCCTTGTGATTTTCCAATTTATTCTACAGTTTTTTTATTATTGGGTTTCCCATCATTTATACTTGCCCTCAGTATTCGTGTTCAATAAATTATCGTTCTTTTTTTCTAAGCCTCTAGAATAGACATGTACACTTTCTCAACTTCTCAGCTCAATAAAATGGAGTTGTCGTACACGAATGAACAAAGCCGCAACTCAATGGTTGAAATTGATAAAAATAAATAAACTTCTTTGGGGGACACGGGAGCTTGCTCACAATTTCATTTTAGTAGTTCCACAGGTTAAGTTAAAAAAATACATAACCGAGTTCTTCCACGAACCATGACTTTTCACATTTCAATATATATACTTTACTTCATTTGAATATCAATTACTTTCCTTTCTCCATACCTTTAACCATAGCTCTTTCAAAAATATCAGCTTATATAGACCGCAAAAAAATTCAAGAATAATTCAGGCAGTCTGTTAAACAGGATGATTTCGTGATGAATTGAAGCAATCTTTGAAAGAAGAAAAGTTATTAAGGAAAAGTGATAGGACATGCGAGTTGAAAACATATACCTACCTCCACTCCAATTGAATGTTGTAAAGAAAAAAAATGTTAACGGGGCGACTCAAATAATACAAACCTGAGGCACAAGGTACTGGCAACGAAAGTTGAAAACATATACCTACCTCCACTCCAATTGAATGTTGTAAAGAAAAAAAATGTTAACGGGGCGACTCAAATAATACAAACCTGAGGCACAAGGTACTGGCAACGAGTAGTAGTAAGTGAAAATATCGCTTAAAATAAAAAAGTGGAGCATGCCAGAATTCTATCAGAACGAAGGGATTTCTATATTATGCCATTCTACATTCCCGTTCCCTTCCCACTACCCAAAAATTACCCATCATAGAATTAGCATCATAGTCATGAGAAAACATGTTATGGTGTGTGTTGTTACACGAACGACACCGGCCAAGCATTGATGCAAACTAGCAAGTAGTGTGTATTCTTGCTTACGCAAACTTTTATGGTTTTTATTTTTGTTCCCATCCTGAGGTCATATAAGGAAGCTTAATTTTTCATATAAAATGGAATCCTCTTTTTCATAAAATAGAATCCATATTCATTGTACACAAGACGGAGCAATACAGATATTTGAGAAAGAAGATGTTGCGAAGCAAGTTTTTATATTTGGTAGTACTGTTCATTGTACTTGCACGCGGAAAGTTGCTTTTTCTTGACAGAATAAAAAAAACGAAAGCTACATAGAATGAATTATATGTGTTATGTCATGTGGACAATTTTTTATTGAAGAAAAAGGCTGAAATTTTTGCTGAGCTGGTAGAAATCCCGTGAGAAGGTGCTTTCTCTGTCTGCCATGTAGTATTTATATAGAGTTTTGGCAAACTAACGCCACCAAATATCTTTGCATTCAACGAACAAGAAAAAAAATATGTTTAGAGCAAACAGCACCAAAAAACACCAACTTGGCGAATAGGATGTGAGATCCGGTTGCTTATCAAGTGCTTAAAGTGCATTCAGTTGTACAGCCTAGCAGCAGCGCGATGTAGTTTATCAATGCCCAGGTATATTTATTTTTGGTATTGGCCGCTTGCTCAAGTAATCCAGTGAATAAAAATTGTGTTTCTAAAATACCTGGGTGGAAACTTTCGACAGCTTTCCCCAACGAACATGCCTTGTTTTGACTAAATTTGGTTAAAGAACTACCGCCTCCGAAAAATCGGCAAATAATATGCACTGAAATGGAATCGTAACCGCACCAGTAGATTTCTCCTTCTTTTTTACTACATACATAAATTTAGGGAAAGCGTGTAAGATAACGAATATACAATTTGTGAGAATCATGATGATGAAGAGAATCCTGCTTTGGTAAAACTTGTGCAAAAGTAATAAAAAGACGGGGAAAGGGAAGGCCACTCAAAACAGAGAATTCCTTGGTGATGAAGACAAGGAAAATTTGTTTAAACCCCAAAGCTGCTATCATCATCTTAAGAAGTTTTTATCTTGATCCATCCATTTGCATATAATGACAGGAGAAAGTTGTATGGTTTCCTCAAATACGACAATGCTGCTGCTCCAATGCAGTTTGAATCCCTCTTTGTTAGCAAAAACAACTCAAAAACATTAAAATTATTCCAAGTTTGTTACATCATCGTGATGTTATTCCTCTCTTTTCGTTTACCACAGAAATGGAGGAGGGCGAAGATGAAGAAGGATGACGGTGAGCACCACCATCCCGACTTGGATGACGATGACAACGATGCCATTTTAGAAGAGGATGAAGATGAAGCCGATGGGAGCGGTAATGAAAGTGGTTCTGAAGGATCTGAATATGATAAACACGGGAAAACGTTGGGGGAGCCAAAGTTTATCTGCCAGGAATGTCAACAAAATGCTGTTCAAAATCAGAAGGACAACCTTATGACTAAATGGTTGAAGAACAATTTTGACCCACGGTACTTATTAACCATATACTTATAAGGATAAATGTACACACCACATGGTAATATGTATCTTCTCTTTTAAGTTTTCTTATATTTGAATTTTTTGCTCAAATAACCAAACAAAAACTTTTGTCCGCAGCAGCAGAAAAGGGAAAAGTCAAGATTTTTTTGCACGGTTGCTGCAGTCAAATACCTCCAAGAAAAAGTTTATTTTTTAGAGTGCAGCTAATTTCATGCCATTTCGTGCAAAATGAAACAATGTATTTATTTAGAAACAAGAGTACAACAAGAAAAAGGACAAAACGCTTACTATTCAATATACGAAATTGTTTCGCTAATTTAGAAACTCATATAAACTTTACGTAAATCAAAAGCAGGCAGGTATAGGGACTTTTGCACAAGTAAACTTTGAGTTCCCTTTTGTGATTCTTAATTCAAATCAAAAGTTTTTCAATAAAATTTGAAGAGTGACGGAAACACTTTATCATTCACGGTTAATTTGACTCCACTTTACTTCTTTGAGAGACTCTGCTGCTACATGAGCCAAATTTGTTTTCAAAAAAAGTTGTAGGAGAGATTTCATTGGTGTATATATCTAACTTGTATTTTTGTAGAATGTGTAATTTCTGGCAAAACACTCTTTCAACCCCTCTTGTTTATATTTTAGACGGGACGCGTTGCCGGATATCGTATGTCGCCGGACTGTTCTAACTTACATAATGACTCAAAAGCAGCCTTTCATTTTGAATGCAAAAAAGATATCCTTCATCTCCAGTTCAGACCCTGAGAGAAAAGAGCACCAAGTGATTCATGTAGAGTTTGACTATCTTCCTTCACCAGACTGTGAACCTCATCCTCCAGGAGGAAGATCCCGTGCTGCGAGTCGTGCTTCCAGTTAGTTCAAATCAATCTCTATTTCCTTCACTTATTGCTTGATGGATTACTGTTGCTCTCTATATCTACCATAATACAATATGTACATATTTTTATCACATAAATGTTTTGTAGAATCTTTTTGTAAAAGTGTATCTTTTTTATCCCACTTCCCTTAAACTAAAGAAACCAAACCACCAAAGAGAGGAGATAATAATAATAATAAATACAATAAATTTTAGATGTTAAAAGCATGTTACACGACGATTTGCCTCAAGTCAATTTTATGGTATTATTCCTTGATTTATGTACATTCACATTCACAGGCAGTGAGAAAGACGGAGCAGGGAGAGGATATATGGCATTATCCATGTTTATTTAGTTTCTTCATTTCCGTTTTTAGTAGCCAACTTTCCCGATAATAATACGAGAGTGAAATTATATTTAGCTTTCCGCAATGTTTTCTTATCATTTGTCTTCATCTCGAGCGACGGTAAGGAAAAATAAAACTGTGTGCACAACAGCCCAGAAGTGAATGTACGTGTGCTAAGCCTATAATTCTTCTTTTCTTGAGAAACGTTTTATCTATATAGTTTATATTTAGCCCCCTTTAACTGTACCTACATATATTACAGTACCTATAACTATGCATGTATGTATATAGTACGCCACAAGGGAGAAAAGGAAGAAGAAAATGCAGACTTTTTTTGAGAATACAATAATAGTAATAATAAGAGCTGGTAGTGAATATTACTTACAAAATTTCCTGCTCGTAATGATATTATTTCTTGGAAATAAATATACGTGCCGGGAGCTTGTCTACTGTTCTATTCAACACATTTGCATTCAAACACGCGTCTTGTTTTTTTCTCTCTGCTGAAGTTTCAAAAGAAGAAGAATAAGAAGCAGCAGCAAAAACATCTTTCAACATTCACTCTTCCTCTTTCTAAAAACTCTTTCTTTTGTGCTCATTTTATGGCATATTTTATTTAGAAACTCCAGATGAAATGCCAACATCAGAAAAGAACTTTGATGCCGAGTCGTACTATGAGAAGCCCAATCTGATTGGTTATTTTGCTGGAAAATTATGCTGCCGAGTGCCGACCATTCCTGCAGAAAATAGGTCCATTCGAATTCTCCTAAGTGCCATTGTTGATGGGCTATGGAACAAGAAGAATGATCCTGAGCTCTATCGAACGTCGGATCTTGCAGAAGTGAAGAGTACCATGGATTCGACTGTAGTGTCAGATCCCGCCAAGGGAGGCAGTCCTCATTTCTTCAAGCAGTACGTCCATCCATAATATTAGTTTTGACAATCATAGCAATAATAATGTTCTCTTTTTTATGTGTATGCTTTCACTATTACTTACTACATACTGGTTTGCACGTGCTCGCTATAACTATCAACTATGATACACGACATGACTAGTAAAAGAGAGGCAAGTCAAGAGGTATTTATTGCCTCTCTATCGTGTCGATATATTGTGCTGAAATTGGTTGTTGTTGTCGGAAAATGCTCTTTGATCTATTTTTTTACTGAAGTGGATACATGTATAAATAGAGACTGTATTGAATACAAAATACAAGCAAAAATATGTTCTTCTTCTCTTGCCATGTACTTTTTGTTGATATTCTTGCTTCATTCCGCAGAAATATCATATTCTCCTTTTGTGTCAGTATTGCGTTATTGTGTGTATATGAAAATCTTTCTTTTAATATGCATTTTCAGAGTGCGGATGGCACATGCTTGGGCACAGTGTCACCTAGTTGGGATTTCTCGGATGATGGTTGGTGTACATACATTAGTTCCTGGTAATTTTACTGAGGATGAAGACGAGCCAGCTTACGGCCTAACCAGCAAGCCTCGTAGAATACTCCAAGAGCTCTGGCTGTATGATGTGGAGAAGATGCCGACTGCAGTGAAAATATCATCAGAGGAGGATGGATTTCGGGTAGTTAACCTTAATGGCTTTTCGATTATAGCTTGTACAACTTTTATGGGAGGAAACTGTTGGTGGAGAGCAAATGAGCGTAGGCCATATACTTGGGTGATATCATAAAAGTATATGCATGTATTTTGAATGATGATGATGATAAGATTGAAAATTAAGTATTTGCTCAGGGCTATCACTGCTGTTGTTGCTGTCTGCTACCACACTCTTGACAAAACATTCCGTTCCTTTTGTCTGTCTGTCTATGGGACACTAAAAGTGTTAAGAAAACAGCCATTCATGCTTTTTGTGTTTCTAAAGCCCATGCCTGTTTGTTGACCAGGAAAATGTGAAATTTTTAGATCTGAGATTGTACATAATTGGATACCCAAGATGGATTCTTTTAACAGAGCCAAAGGCGAAAATTTTACGTTTACTTCATATTCGTTGTACCTATATTGTTATATTAGCTGCTTTACTTACAGTATATGACAAATCTATTTGTTTCGTATCTCTAAGTGGTAAGATACTGATATATATTTTATATATTATTTTGTATGATAGGCCTGGATCCCCTAATGAACTGAAATGGAAGCTGTACACGGCTCTTCAACAGATTCGGGTACATGTGCGAAATTCTGATGAGGGAATCACTCACAGATTCTTGCATTACTTCAACGAAGAGTTTTTGGTCCCGATGACCTTAGAGGAGCTTCAACAGGAGTGGAAAGCGATACACGAGGCGAATAGAACACTTGTGTTTCGAAATGTTCACATTCCTCAGACATCACCCGACGTTATAGAGCTTTCATTGGAAGAAGTGGAGCAAGAGCATGCTGAAAAGCAGGTGGATCTCATTATTAACTCATTCCTTGGCCTTGGTATTCCTGTAGAGACATTAAAAGTAGCTCGCGCTCATGGACGCAAAGAGCTGGAAGTCATCTTCCCGTACGAGTCTCTCGCAAGACGAGTTTACAGCACATTTCGCCTTTTCCTTGTCCGTAATCGTTTCCTACCACAAGGTAGACATTTTCCAAGATTATCATCAATGCTATCGAGAAGATTTTATGAGAAATTGATGATATGAATAAGTCGATTTTGTTTCCTGTCAAGGTTTTGAGAGAATCCGTGTTGACATCAAAAGAACAAAAAGACTGGAATTGGAAAGGATGAGAAGACGAGGAGCACATAATTTTTATAGCTACATTCCCCCCACCGCTCCCACTTACAGTGTGTCAAATGTTCGTGATGAGAGATACTGCCATCATCAATGTCAGTACGGACAAACCTTTCCCTATCCGAGAAGTGCTCAGCCAAGTCCATTCCCTCCACCTGGCACATCTCAACGATCAGCGACAACTGGAAGACATCACCACCACCATCATCATCACGGACGACAACTTGGCGCTGCATCCTCTGCAGGACCTTCGGGGATTTATGGGCGTAGTGGACCGAGGCGAACAGAAGATGAAGACACCTGGAGGCTCACGAGAACAATGTGGCGATGATAGTTTTTGTACATAACATTATTATGTATTTCAAATACTTCCATAAAAACAATTACTTCTAAACTTACACAACATTCTGTGCATTTATAATAATGCCACTTCTATAACACCCACGTATGCCACACGTCTAATCAAGTCTGCCTACATCCTAATCTCTACTTCACTAACCAAATGCACTCAAGAAGAAATGAACTGCAAAACTCACGCAATACTCTACTTTTAAAAAACGAGAAAAAAATAATGCTAATAATTAATAATTACAATAAACAATGTACTCACGGAAAGTTTAGAAATTAAGGTGAAATAAGTATCTGATGGAAGGGTAAATGAACGTCAATGGTAAAGTTTTCTAAAAAAAAATAAATGCAACGAAAAACACAAGGAAAATACACAAAAGAATTTTCTTGCATATACCTTTACAATGATAAGCACCGAATAGTTTATAAAATAAACCTTAATAATTTAAACAAGATGATGATACAAAAAATTATTCTATTATATGATGTACACAAACACGCTAAAAATGTTCACTTGATTACAAATATTACAATAATAAAGTTGATTGTTTTGAAGTTTTTTCAGAGTACTTATACATACATTTTTGCATGTTCAGAAATTAATTCGCAGTATGCGAAATATAATTAATTGTCCTAGGGTGAATTTCGTTATTGAGCTTAACAATAAGAATATATTTTGAAGCGAGCGTCTTTACAAAAATAATGACTTTGCCAACACGATACATTTGTTGCCAACTTTTTAGAATCTTTTTAATACTCTCCTCCCTTCTTATCTAACCCCTTTGATTGTTGCTTCTTTCTAATTTATTTTAAGTACAATATTTTATTATAGTTAATAGACGCAGTTAATAAATAGCTACTGGTGCTGTGTAAATCTGTGCTGTTCTAGCTGAAAGAAAACTTACGACGGAAAACGATTATAGTTTAGTTTGAAAATTTTATATGTAAGCATTTACATAAAGTCAGTAATAGCGTGTACATTTTTGTGTAAGTAAATTCGGACTATCACAACCGCTGCTCAAAAATACAAAAAATGTCGTTTAAAAACTTTACACCTTACAGCTAATAATATATTATATGATTATTACAACAATGATTACTATAATGGTTCGGTATAATTATCCTTCATCACAATTCAACTAAATAGGCTAAGTACGATAAGATTACTACGTTTGGTATTTAAGTATAATAATAAGTGCTAATTATACACGAAAAAAATAAATAGTGTACATAATTTATTATTTTAAAACTATTTGAACATTCGTTATCAAGACATTAGACATTAAAATAAGGTATTATTAATAGTGCACGGAAAATCATACATAACAATAATAATTATAGGTTAAACTACATTTAGGTATATTTATATAAGAGATTCAAAAATACTGTCCTAACAATTTCTTCTTCTTCTGGTTGAATTTATTTAACAGATAATACTCATTCAGTGTACCATAAAACAACATTATTTAAAGTTAGCACCATGTGACATTGTAAATTTGCAGTTCAACCAAAGTAATGATGATGACACCATTGTTGATTTCGTTTAGAGAATTTTTGTCACCTTTGAAAAGCGAGTGATTCGTTAATTTTAAAACATGCCACTGATGCCACTTTTATTATTTTAAACTTTATGCATAATATGTCATCTGGTCACACTCAAATAGACTTTGTAATATGCAAGCAAAGCAAACCCATACCGTTAACGAATTATGATGTCAACCTTGTCCTAAAAACGATATCTTTATGTATTTGTTCAAGAATGTGTTTATACATTAAAGTTTTAAAGTTTCAATCGAAAAGAATATAGTGGTATCATTGTTACAATGTTTTTGTATGAGGTGTTCCCTAATGCAGAACTCCAAGGATTTCTTTTTTTTGAACCCTAGTGAAGAAGTGTACCTTGCAGATAGGGTAGAAAATTGATATAGTACTTATAGCTGAGGAATATTTTTCTAGTTGATTGAGCTGTTCTAATGTACTAACAGAAACTGTATTATGAACATGTATGCTTTCTTCATACTTCATAGCACACATTTATCATCATTATTTGGCACCGGAAACAACAAAACTGTCTAGAAATCAATGCATTTTTTCTGATTCTCCCTTCATCTAAAAACGTTACAGCTGCAAAATCCAAATACTACATACAACTAATGTCCTCAATGAGCAAACTACAAAGTAATTATGATGTTTCAGCAAAATTTCTATTATTATCAATATAGCTAAAAATATACGTAAATGTTCACATTTAAAGAATAGTTTGGCAACGGAAATGAGATTCTATGAAAATTCAAAAAAATAGAACATTTTTGCTGAGGGAAATTATAATCTGTAAATACACTTACTTGTGTCAGTATTTGGACTGCACGATATTTCTTATTCTGAACTTTTGCCGGTCCATTGGAAGTTGGAGTTGGAGTGAGTGTGGATGGAAGAAAAAAAACTATGCCGATGATTGACAGCACTTGTAATGGAAAAATGACAGACAGGCTCTCGCTCTACGTTCTACCTACACAAGAGACACGCAAGGAGAAAAGGAGACGACTCAAATGGCAGGGCAGATATTTTCACATTCACGCATACGAAACGAATACATCGTGTCAGTTTTTGTGCACAGATAAATGCATAAAGTAAGTTTGAATGCGCCACAAAGAAGTGTATTTATATTTCAGAAAAACAATGGAGAATCCNATTTTCACATTCACGCATACGAAACGAATACATCGTGTCAGTTTTTGTGCACAGATAAATGCATAAAGTAAGTTTGAATGCGCCACAAAGAAGTGTATTTATATTTCAGAAAAACAATGGAGAATCCCGAGAAAGTGTGCTGTTTTTAAATGCATTATTTTTTAAACTCTGGTTAGTTATTATTCTTTATTGGAGTACAACAGCAGCATTATGAAAATAAATTGTATTGCTAATAATCCATGAATATGAAATGACACATACTCTGTAGGGTAAAGTTTTCGTTTCACTGTTTTTAAAATAATTGGCGCGTTTTTTATTCAATATTTTCAAAATAGATATTATGTAAATTGATGAATACACGTGATATGATAAGTAAACTGACCGCTAACCACACAGATTGTGCCTAGTCTAGTCCTGCTGCTCGCGAATGTACTACTGGACAAATTAAAATAAGAATCAATTGAAATTTTCAATATTTTATTTCAAACATTATATTTCTTTGCCCTTCATAACTACATACATATTATTCAGGTTGAACCTAATTTTAAAATAGCCAATAACCTTGCAAATCGAAGCATATTTGTGACTTATTTTGCTTGGAAATATCTCTTCAATACAAATTTTTCATTTGGTTAGTCCCACTTTGTGCAACTCTAGCAAAAGCATTGTGTATTTCAACAACGCAAGTAAATGGAGTAACAAGAATTCTGGGCAACCGAAAAACAAAATTTTAAAAATAAAAAGCTCTTCAAAATAAGTCGAAGCCAACGATGACGCTCGTTTCAAATTACATTCCATTTTTGTGCTTGATGTATTATTTTCGAGGTAGGTATTGTAGACTATCACTTCCATATCCATAGTATGGAATCCATGCTTCTTTTGTTACAAATATATTAATCTTCCTGTATGATGTAAAAAACAGCAGTTGCAGAATATGATCTATTATCAGCTACATTTATTTACGGCTTTACAAACGCAGAATGCGGTTTTCACAGTGTTAAACTAAATTTAGCTGACAAACCCACTTTTTTGCCGATTTTTCTTTTCATTTTTTAAAGTCAAGAAATGGTATAATGACTAATGATGTTTCAAAAATGCCATTCGTCTCACAAAAAAGCAACACATGCAGTCTACTGTATTATGTGACTACTGACTGTTACGTTGATGACGAAGACACGTCGAAAGCAACACAATATTGCATCGGCAGGTACTCACAGAGAAAATACAGGAAACGATGATGACTGATGAGCAGGCAGCCCGTTAATGGGAAAAAGTGGGATCTAGTCATTAGCAATGTGAAAAAGGGAAACTTGGCCAAAATTATTTCACTTCAGTTGGAGGTTGAGTGGTCTCTAGTGATCGTCAACCATTAGAGGCAGCAGCTTCCAACGAGAGTACTCGTGGTCATTTCATCAACAAACTCATTCAGCAATGGTATTACACACAAAAATAATACAATACAGATATTTTTTATTCAAATTCATGCCATTTTTTAAGATTTCACATAACAATCTTGCACAATAAATCTTTAATTAATGGGATCTAATAATTCCAGGCGACTGACCTCAGTGCAAGGGATATTGAGAGTAAGGAAACCATGAAAAATTATTGAAAAGAAAATATTAGTTCACAATTATAATTAATTGGCAAGTTGTGAAATTGTGAATAAAAATGTGAAATTCATATTCAGGGGCCAAGTTTGTTTTCTCAATATACGACTTTGAGGGAAATGGAACCGTGGACGCTGCCGA
>JAANSP010001207.1:0-16332 GCA_036850745.1 Homidia socia
TTGTCGCCAAAAACAAAAATTTTAAGTACAGGAAAAAGGGAAATACTCATGTTACATTTTTAAAGTCTATAACAAGCGCAAATCTGTGGGGTTCACGTCAGCTTTGGCTTGTCATAGTCTTTTTAAATGCAAATTTATTAACAGGAAACGCGGTATCGAAGAAAGTGATTGGATTTCACTTCATTTCCTTGATACACCGAGGACATGGTATGTACGAAAATATTATGACATGAACCAAAAAGAATTTTAAATAAAGTGTACTTTCCAGATAAAATCAAAAAAATGTTGTACCGATTATTGTTTTTTTAAATTACTTTAAACACATCATAATCATAAAATGAATGACTCTTGTTCTACTAAATTGCATATCTTTAAGCTTGCATCATACCAGCATCATTATAAAATACTTTTCAAGTCGTTGGAATCCACTTACTTTGTTTGCATATCGTGCATTGTCTACTTGAGCATAAGTTTACTTATCGAGAGCCATGCATCATAATATGGTCAAAAACATCATGTATGGTTTGTTAAAGACGACCACGCCTCAACGGCATCATTTGAACTATCCTTTCTATTTTTTCTTCAAATTGCTCATATACGCCTTCACTATATCTTTTCCACGGCCGCACAAATTTTCAATATTGCATTCCAACATTATTAAAAGCAAAAGTAGAGGACTCATAATGTTTCAATGTATGTATTTTTTACCACAAGGATTAACACGGCGTTATTTTATTATGGTGTTAGTGCTTTAAGTACCTAAATAAAATATAGGTAAAATGCAGACAGTCCAAGTAAATTTGAACAGTAGCCTACAATACATGGATTGATTTTCTTTTCCGTTTTATTGGTTTAAAAAACAATAGTTAGTCTCTAGTTTGTTGCCGCGAAAGAAGCGAGGGAGAAAGCATTTCATTCACCTTTTTTCGTGATTGTAAACAAAGATGATGTTTTGATAAAGGTAAGGGAATATATTTTTCTCGCTTCATTTTACATGTCCGCATGATTTACGAAAGCATTGATTTTTTTGTCTTTTTTAAAATGGATCCAGGTCGCCAAAACTGTGAATCCCATTTTTGGGAATTTTGTGAAAATTGTGGAATACTTTTTTGCATAAACTGTCATCCAAGCACCTTTCTTTTATTCGGTGTTCTCTGTGAGAATTGTGACACATATGTTGGGTATAGAAAGTGCAATTCAAACGGGTTTGTTGACGATGAAAACCCCAGAGAACCACAACGGGAGGAATAGTCAGGCTTCGGAATAATACTTTGAGTAACTGTTTTGTTTCGTCATGAAAATACCCGCTGATCATAATGATAACAAAAAGTGCTTCGTATGTGGAACACCACTATGCAAAAAGTGCGATACGGTGCCCCACCATGATTATAATACTTTGAAGTGCAAAGCATGTTTTGATAGGCCAATAGGAAATCAAAAGGCCCATGTACTGCTGAATTTTTTAAGGCGAGATAGAGAGCACGCTGTTAATTCAAACATTTATAATCTACGTGCTGCATATTACCTTCTTCCCACAGTCGACAAAGCACTATTTAAAAACTATTTTGAGTTTCCTGAAGACTTTAAAGTGATAAAAGAGGACATTGAAGATTATTTTGAAATAGAAATGTTAACATAGTTTTCTACATGAATATTTTTGGTGCTATATCATGAAGATTCCGAAAAATCACGACGAAAGAGGTAGCTGTGACTACTGCAGAAGATCACTTTGTTTATTATGTAATACAGCGTCGACAAAATTTGAAAATACATGTACTAGGTGTGAAATTAGAAAAGAAAAGCCATTACGGTTTTTAAAACAAAATGTTTTGTTTAGTCGAATGCGTGTAATTTCATTTAAAGGAATGAGCATTAAAGAGTTAGAGAACGTTTACAATAGCAACATTTTAGAAAGTACTGACAGAAGAATTTTGCGCCATTATTCTCCTTTAGAATTTTACAGAGAAAAATACCTTCTTTATATAATGTTTAATCCTAGGTATCAACGCTAATCGTACATTGAACACAAACCTTTTGTGAACGTTTCCATAGTGAAAATGAAAATTCCAACAGATCACGACGAATGGACAAGTTGTGATTATTGCAATCGATCAATTTGCTTTCAGTGTGAAACTGCATCAAGAAAGTTTTCAAATACATGTACGAAATGCGAAGTTAGAAAGGAAAGGCCGTTAGCGTTTTTAAAACAAAACGTTTTGTTTAGCCGGATGATGGTAATGTCGTTCGATGGAATGAGTATCAAAGAGTTGGAATACATTTGGGAAAATAAAATTTTAAAAAATACTGATGCTAATATATTACGTTACTATTCACCAACAAAATTTTGGGAAGAGAGACGACTGTTATCAATAATTTTTGACAATGAAGGTTCCTATTGATCATACTGACGACCCAAAGTGTATCTTGTGTGGAGTACCAATATGTGAAAAGTGTGACACAGTGATTGAGTATAGGACTGAAACACAGTGTTGCAAAACGTGTTTTTTAAAGCCCGTTGGTAATCAAAAAACTCATGTTCTTCTCAATTTTTTAAGAAGAGAGGGCTTTTTGGCCAACATTTTTACACTCCGAGCAGCTTTTTATAATCTCCCAAAAATTGATAAAGAAGTAATTCAACACTATGATGAAGACGATTTCAAGCAAGTAATGCATGAGTGTGATTACTTTTTTAAATTAAAAAACTTACATGATGAAAATACCACCAGGTCACACTGACATTTTATCATGCACTTTGTGCAGAGTTCCAATTTGCAAAAATTGTTCTACAAAGTGCCTATCGGTTTCTCGTTACTGCAAAGATTGCTATAAAAGACCATTAAGGAATACAAAATGTCACATTTTATTTAATATTGTGAGACGAGAAGGACACAGAGCAGCACCGTCGACTTTATACCAATTTTTTCATGAAATAGCTAGTGGAGACAAGCTATTGATTAACCATTATAGCGAACATGGCTTTCCAACATTAAAGTGCTATGCAGATGGGCTTTTTAAAGTGAAATTAAAACACAATGGGGAAAGTTAATCGTCAGGTATGTTAAAATATTTATCACAACTATAAACATTTGCTTATATGAGCTTGTTTTTGCGTTTTTCTAGTTTTTGTGCGGGGTGGAAGGTTGTGATTACAAGACAAAAAACATTGGAGAATTACAATCTCACCTAACAGAGCATTGCTGTAGCTCATGCGGTGAAGTGTTTCAAAACAGACTTATAGACCATCCGGAGTGCCCCCAAGGGTTGCCGTTACAGGTGGGGCACGGAGATGTTGATGGTTTACCTGCACTACCGTCAAATCCAAATGGAAACTTGTTTTCAATACAAGACAGAGCTCACAGGGGGTCAATGGCGACTTTCGCCCATTCCTTTACCGAGAATTTTTTCCTTTTAGAAAAAGCATTTGATTTTGCTTACGAGGAAATGTCTATGATAATTAATCAATATGTAGAATATTTTACAAACATAAAAGTGAAGCTATCCTTTGAATTGAGATTAAAGGAACTAAAGACTGGAAGCATTGTACAGAGATATTTTAACTCTCCATACATTTTAGTTACACACACAAATTTTGTTCAAGCAGTTTTAGAGTTTTTACTAAACTACAATATTTCAACCTTGAATCTTTTTAAAAATGAGCGATCTGGATATTCTCTGATAAGAGTACAGAAAATTTTGTTATCATTTGTTGCAGTGGAGACATCGTCGGTAGGGTCTTTTCTTCCTACCCCAGAGGGGCTGCAAAAGCGAAGGGGGTTATTGAATATCAAAACAGTCTATACCAACAACTGCTTTCTTTTATCTGTGCTGAATAAACTGTTTGGGCACATGATAAGGCTTCCTCAGCATTCGGAATATACCTATATGCAGCTTTCTGCTGTCAAAAGAATTAGTTTGAAAAAAAGGATGGTATTGCCCCAGCACTATGAACATATTATTAGTCACGTACAACAAAATAACTTGTTAAACCTGGAGCCATTTATGGGAATGACAGACATTTTCTCAATAGACTATTTTGAAAAACTCAATCCTAACGTCTCTATCAATGTTTTTGCCTTTGACAAAAGAAAAAATAAAGTTTTTCCCATGCGTGTAACAACGATAAATGCAAGCAACCATGTGGATCTCTTGTTGATTCGAAGACAGGATATAAGTAAACGGCAAAGGGCTATGTACAAAAGCAAAGCTCATTTTATGCTTATTTCAAATCCAAGTCAGTTTTTTTGCAGAGGTTATCAGCACAAGAGATTTATTTGTCGCTTTTGCACAAATCTTTTTTCCAAAAAGTATTTTACTGATCATGAGTCGTGCTGCCAATTGAAAAAGCAAATGAACATAAAATTTCCCACAGAAAAATTTTTCAAATTTAAAGAACAACATAAACTGATTAGTGCACCGTATAAAATTACAGCAGAAGTACTCTGCAGCACTAACCAAGAACATGGGAATCTATTGCCTATGGGATATTCTCTTTGTGCGTTTGGTCCCCAAGAGCAAATACTATTCAACAATACCTACATAGGACAAGACAGCATAGATCATTTTCTCCTTGCTCTCCAGACTACTGCCAAGTACCTACTTATAAAACAGCAAACCGACGTTTTGCCATTGAAGAAGACAGAACAGGACACGTTAGCATGCAACTCTGCAAAAAATTGTGAGGCATGTGGTGCCAAATTCGACAATGAAAGTATCGGGCCACCCCAGTCGCACCATTCCCATTTCTTTGAATCTACATCCGTCTATAAAGATGCAAATTTTCCAAAAAATGTCACATTTTTTTGTCGTGATTGCAATTTGAATGCATCAACAAGACCATTCATTTATGTATACTTACATGATTGCCAAAAGACCACCCTTCACTACATGCTTGAAGGAATAATGAACAATTTTAAAACAACAGTGAGGATAATTCCACGGAAAAGTAATGACTTTTTGTCACTTATTTTACCTGGATTACTGCGTACTTGTGACATTTCTAATTTTTTTTCCGATCCATTACCAGAGTTGGTAAAAACCTACAATGTCGAGAAAAACAAAATTTATTTCACACATTATAATAAACTAGTTGACGGAGAAAATGGCCCGTACTTCTTTCCGTACTATTTGGATAATTTTGATTTGGAAGCTATTAAGGAATTGCCAGCAATTGAAAATTTCGTAGATATTAATTTAAAAAGACATTTAGTGCCATATGAATATAACGCAATAAAACAATACTATGTTAGTTCAAATTGTCAAAACATGAAGCAATATGCAGAAAAGTACATGAACTGGAAATGTCACGCAATCAATGCTGTTTTACAAAGTTTAAACAGATGGACACTTGAAAATTATGGATTAAGCATTCATCATGATTTTACGTTGGCGGGTTTTAGCTTCTCAGCCGCCATGTACAATACAAAAGCCAAGTTTGAGTATTTGCGAGATGTAAATATTACTAGCAAAGTGGCTAGCTCTATTATAGCTGGGATATCGCACATGGCAATGAGACGAATTACGGCATGTAGTGAGCGACTAGGTGGAGAACCTAGCACACCTGCAGAAAGGATGGAATTGCTTTGTGTAGATGTGTCGTCACAATATCAACATGCAATGTGTCAAACCCTTCCAATCGGAGACTATACTCTGCTGGAAGGAAAGGATTTGGAACAATTCAACATAGATGACATTAAAAATTATAAAGATTCATATGGCTATCTTCTTTGTGTGGATCTTTTATACCCCGAGAATATCAAAAAGTGGAGTGAAGACTTTCCATTTTGTGTTGAGCGACTACCGCTTAACAAACAAGGAGAGTTGGTGCACCAACGTGAAGTGGTTGATGCATGTCAGCCTTCAAATTCCAACGAATCGGGAAAATACTCCATTGTGCTTACACAGAACAAAAAAACCAAAGTACTTTTGTACTATAAACTTTTTTTCTGGTTTTTGGAGCAAGGTCTGGTGGTAGATAAACTTCACTATGTAATTAAATACAAGGAGATGGCATGGCTGAAGCCTTATATTGAAAAGAACCTGGCCATTCGAAACAATGCAAGCACAAAGCTTGAGGGACAACTCAGCAAAAACATAGGTAAATGGTAGTCATCACACAGTACTCGTATTTTTCATTTTAATTATTTTAATTGTAAAATATTTTTTGTTTGAAAAGCAAACTTTCTCTATGGAAAATTGTACTCTGGAGCAGATCAACTGGCAGTGAAATTTTGTACCAGTGATAAAATCTGCAAGTCTTCTTCAGCATCAAGCTCGTTCAGAGATACGACTATTTTAAATGAAAATTTATCAATCTTGTACATGAATAAGAGGGTTAGACTATATGACAAGAATATTCTTATTGCATTTTGTATACTGGAGCATGCAAGATTAAGGCTTTACGAGCTAGTCTACACCCTAAAGACTGCATTTGGTCCCCGAATATATTGTGCTGCAGGAGAGACTGATTCATTGCAGTGCCTTATAAGGGACCCGGAAAAAACTTTTATTAGTGACTTAAAAAAAATTTCACACATTTTCGACCACAGCGCCTTGGAAGATGGGCACCCTCTAAAGAGCTCGGAAAATAAAGGCGTTTGTGGAGTTTTTCGAATTGAGCATCCATATGCAATAGATTTCATAAAACTTCGTTCCAAAGTATTTGCAATATTAAACTTGTGCAAAATGTGCAAGAGTTTCAGCAATAAATATGGAAGCGAGGAATGTGAACATTGCTCACCTCAACACACCACAACAATTACAAAAGGAGCACCTAGAAATATGGATGTTCCATTTTCTTTCTATGTTTCTGCTTTGGAAAATGAAACTCAGTTTTTTGCCGAGCAAATGTCACTAGAAACAAAAGGAACAACCATTTCTTTTAAAAAAATAAAGCGAAAAGTTCTAACTGTTGTTGATAGTAAGCGGATATGGGACAAAAATGGTATAAATTCAATCCCGTTCGGTGGTATCCCATCACTCAATCATGGACAGCTCACTGATTGATTTAAGATTAAATTGCCCGGCGTCTCTTCAAATCTGTGGTAAGAAAACATTGCTTATTCAATCAAATAAATACTAGTAAGTTTAGCATGCTTATGTGTTATATTTTCTTCATAGGATTTTCTCAGTCTGGTAAAACTAGCCTCGGCGCAAAAATAATTAAGCAGAGATACAAGCTTTTTAAGAAAAAAATTGATGCTGTAATTTGGCTTTATGGGGAATGGCAAGAGGCTTACGACAAAATTCAAGAAAGTGACAAACACGTTGTCTTTACAAAAGAAAAGGACGAAGTAGACAGACTTTTAGAAGGGCACGACAGGGCAATATTAGTCATTGATGATCAAGTTATCAGTCTAATAAAAAATAATACTGATGTTTTGTCCTACTTTTTGCAAAAGGGGCATCATAAGAATTTGGTGATTTTGATAATGACGCAAGCAGTTTTTTTGCCTAAATGCAGGCTAATACAGATAAATAGTCATTATTTAATTTGTTTTCAATTATATCGTGATTCCTCTACCATTTTTAAGTTGGGATATCAAATTTTTCCAACCAATCCCAAATTTTTGTACCAAGCCTACGAATATGCAGTGAAAATGAAACCGTATGGTTATTTACTGTGTTGTTTTCATCCTCAAGATTCAAACTCTGCTCGTTTTAGATCCTCAATATTTTTTTGGGAAAAGGACATGGTAATATTTCGTCCTCAAAATGGAGTCACTACTGGAAAACTTTGACTTTGTTAGTGAGTTTGCCCAGGCTACTCCAGCGAATGCAAAGGAAATGCTTAAAAGCGCGTCAGACGAAGAAATGCTGGCATTAATAAATTGTCTAGCGTTGCGAACACACATGAATGTTGCCGTCTCAGCGCAAGAAGCAGTTGTTATAAAGCAAGCCGTAAAGGGTAAAACGACTAAAACAAAAGCCTATTTAAGTGGGAAAATTAAATACATTGCCCCAATTGTTGCCTTTACTTTGGGCAAATTGTTACAAGACATCTTCTTTTACGTATATGACAATTCCTAAAAATGGAGCTGTACAAAGTTATAAGCCTTGATGAGTATGAAAAATGCATGGGAGAAAAGGTTCAGTCTCGTCTAGAAGATAATATTAGTTCCCTTTCTAAACCAATTCAAAGAAAATTGAAAAAATTTCTAAAATTTGTAACTGAAAACGAATTGATAATTGACGAGCATGGAAATGTTGCTAATGAAAATGAGTACATACCAATTGGTACACCTATTTTTCCTTTCCTAAACTATTCAGTAAGAGGCAAGGAAAGGCCGCATACGTACACTAACTTTCTTCAATACTTGGCTACTCTCAAAATTCCCAAAGGAATGTTATGCCACCGAGTAGAAAGCGAAATCAAAAAAGTAAAACGACATGCCAAAAGCAGTGGAAATTAGCGACAAGTATATTAAACGAGCATATGAAAACCCGTTGAATGTTGGGTCATTTAGTGGCGTTGCCTCGTTTGCACGTGCTCGAAAATTGAAAAATCTCAAAGAGGTAGAAAAAAGTCTTAGTAAAATCCCTACATTTTCGTTACACCGACCATCACGAAGAACAAAAAGGCGTCCTGTGATTGTCAAAAATGCAAGAGAGCTTTTGCAAGTCGATTTGGCAGATTTGAGAGCATACAAAAGGAAAAACAAAGGCTTTGGATGGATTTTATTTGGGATTGACGTTTTTACTAAAGAAGCGAACGCGATTCCAAGCAAAACAAAAGGAGCTAGTGATATGCTGGAAGCGATGAAAAAATTACTTAAATCTTTTAAAGGCAAATTTAAAAACATTCAATCAGATCAAGGACTAGAATTTACTAATTCGCTTGTACAAGCCTATCTCAGGAAAGAAAATATTCACTACTACTACACCTTCTCGAATCTAAAGGCACAGACTGTAGAGCGGCTTATACAGACAATTAAGTCAAGGCTCTGGAAATATTTCTCTTCCTCTGGCTCGAAACATTGGTTGGAGGTGATTCCTAAGCTGATGAAGTCTTACAATGACACAGAACACAGTTCTCACGGATTTGCACCGAGCAAAATACGAAAAGTTGATCATGATATAGTTTTGGAGCGCCTCTACAGAAAATTCATTTTGCAGCCGGAGAGAAAGCCAAAATATGCAATTAATTCTCTTGTACGAATTAGTCTAAAAAAACTGGTTTTCCGAAAAGCTTACAAAGTCAGTTATAGCGACCAAATTTTCAGCATTAAATCAATTCACACTCTGTTTCCTGTAATTTCGTACAAGTTAGCAGACGAGAACGGAGTGGAGATTGAAGGAAGTTACACTGAAGGAGATTTGACTCCTGTCGAATTACAAAATGACTGAACCCCTACAAAACTCTTTTGTGATTGTCCTACATTCACAAAAGAGTGATGAGTACTTTTCTCAAAATACGTCAAGTAATTTTACCAATGTGCTCTCGCACAATTTAAAATTGGAAAACTTTGACGTAGCCTTGCGCTCACTGTACTTTCATGATCAGTTTTTTCTGAGCGACGTGAACATCAATCCAACTACTGGTGTCTTGCCTATCGAACGAGCTCGCAAGCTTTTTTTTGACACAGAAAAAAGTCAAAACACTGCAAGAATTGTGGAAATTAAAATTTCCGAAATGAATGTTTTGAAAGTCTTTGATTATATTGGAAGTTTTGTGACCGGCCTGAACCAACATTTTGTTCCTTTTGACACTCATGCCAGGTTTCAGCCAACGTTTGATGATAATGGTAACTTATCATCTGTAAAACTGAAATACGAATTGAGCAGGGGCTTCAGACTTCATATTGGCGAAGAGCTTGCAAAAATATTTGGATTTTCTTACAGTGATTTTGAGGAAGGCGAGTACACAAGCGATCAAGCTATAGATCCGACTGATTTCGAAAAACTACCAAACAATCATGTTTTTACAATACAGCGCCGTAAACATGAGATTACTCATTTAATTATTCGCCAGCTTGAAGATCCTAAACTTGTGGATGTTGCCTGGGCTATCCAAGCAGCCGCATTAGCACAAAAGTATGCAATTAAAATTCGAGTAAATGCCGACGAATCTGAAATTTATTTTAACACAGGCTCAGAAATGAGAGTTCTAACTCTTTCTGCCTTTCTCGAAGATTATCTTGGGCTTGAGAGGGGAACAGAAATTAGGGGAAACGTGTCGTTTCGGGTGTCAAGAAAAATCATTGACCCCTATGAGCCATTACCAGTAGAGTATATAAGTAAGCCATCATCAAGTATACCACTCAGTTCAAATTCTCTTCTTGTAACGTGCAGTCTTGTCGGCTCCAATTACCTTGAAAAATCTAATGTTCCAATACTTGCTGTGACAACTAGACAAGAGGGCGAAAAACAACAAACGTTTGTCCCTAATACCCCAATTTACTTACCAGTTTCTCTTTCTTGCGTGTCCGAGATTAATATTAAATTACTTGGCGACAATCTACTCGAAATTCCAAAATCAACAAAGGCTACCGTAGCCGTACTGCATTTCAAAAAACGCTGGATTTAGAAAATAAATTTAGACCCGTCATCTGTTCAGAGACGGGGTGTGAACTAGGTCGAACAATGGCATGCCCACAGGAATCGTCAATGGCTAATTCGCCAATAATTCCTTTAAATCGCCTTCACCGGCGAAGAACAATTTCCAAGAGGAAAAGAAAAAACAAACCACTTAGAGGCGCTGGCAAGAGGAGGAATAGGCAAAATAAAAAACGCAAGCTGGTTGGATTTGGAAAGAAAAGAGCTAGAAAAGGAAGACGTAGCGGTGCTAGACGCCACTAATTTACAAAATGGATCGTCTTAATTTGCCTCAAGCTGCTCCAAGGAGCAGCAGAGGCGTAATCTCACAAGTTTCTTTGGCAGAACCTCCAATGACAGACATTAGCATAAAAAGTTGCATGTACGAAAAAATCTTCCCTACCCATTCCCTAGATAGTGGGAATCCAATAGACTTGTCTGTACCTAGTTCAATGTACTACACTGATTTGTCTGAAGTTTGGATTTTCGTTTCTGGAAAGATTACAACCAAGCAAGGTTATACTATATCTTCACAAACCTGCGCCCCAGCCAACAACTTTTTGCACACAATGTGGAGTCACTTTGAACTTACTGTTGGAAATTTGTTGTTGACAAAAAACTCCAACTATTACCCCTACATTGCTTTCATAACCACTAGCCTTTCTAACGGATTTGAAGCAAAAACAGGAAAGCTAAAATCAGCACTTTTTTGTGATGATAGTGGAGATGTAAAAGAAAACAATGCGGGCTACGCGTACAGAAAAAAATTGAGCAACAATAGTAAAGTTTTCTCAGCACTCGGTAGACCAGCTCACGGTTTTTTCGAAACCAACAAGTTTTTATTGCCCTTTTCGCCATTTCGCATATTGCTTAGAAGATCTTCTGATGAATTTTCCCTTGACAGTGAACCCTTGGCTGAAGGAACAAAATTTGAAGCATCCTTTAAATTGGAAGCAATAAATCTCTTTGTAAAGAGAGTAGCAGTTGCAGAAGAAGTGCAATCTGCCCATGAAGCAATTTTGAATAGAAATCAGGCACTCTATTATCAATATCTGGACAGCTCAATATTTGCCAATACGATTCCATCTGGTTCCCTCTCTTATGCCAGTGAGGCAATTTCTGTTGGACTTTTACCATCCAGAGTTGTTATTGGCATGGTATCTAGCAAAGCATTTTATGGTGATGCAGAAAAATCTGCTTTTACCTTTAAGCCCTTTGACATTGAAAGGTGCTCACTATCTGTTGATGGAGAAGAAATTTTATTCAGGGGTCAAGAATATAATATTGGCAATAGAAATTTTTTGCTAGCCTACAATCAACTTGGCAAATTTTTGTGCCATGGCGACGGAATTAATGTCAGCACTGAAAAGTTTGCAGAAAACCATTTTTTGCTGGTTTATGACATTCTTCCTACATCAAATCCTAATTTATTTGCAAGAAACAGAAATGGAGTGGTACGCTTTGAAATTAAGTTCCGGAACGCTTTAACTGAAGATATAAATGTGGTAGCACTGATGCAGTATCAAGTCATTCTTCAATATGACAAGACGGGGTACACTGCTACATTGGTGTAATAATATGGATTCTATGGAATTGGAAAGTTTCTTGGCTTGCCTCTGTGTACCAAAAGGTATAACTTTTAGTGTTATTGCGGCCAATGAATTCGATTTGCTTCATTTTAAAAGCTATCCCTATTGCATTGTATTCAATGTAATGCCAAGAGAAAACTTGGAAGGTCATTGGGTTGCAGCAATGTTGACTCAACGGCGTCATCGTATTTTTGCAGAGGTTTTTGATCCTCTGGGTCTCCCACTAAAAACCTACTCAGTAGAGCCCAATTTCATTGTAGACAAACAAAATTTAAAAAAACTTCAGTCGGACGAGAGCGACCAGTGTGGTGCATTTGTATTAATGTGGCTGCATTATCAATTAAAAAGCGTTTGCACACAAGACTTTGTTCGCCTCTTCAGTCATAACGTTCAGGAAAATGACGTAATTGTGAAAAAATTCCTACGCCAGTTAAGACGATGTTGTAGAGACATGCAAACGTTTTCAAATAAAAATATGCATGGAGTTTCGTTTTGGATTCTTCAAACTTGTATAAAAAGTCGCCAGTCTACAAATTTTTGTTAGTTTTGTTTTTCATCTCAATTAAATGACATGCAATGGAGAAAACTTCTCACTCCACCAAAGGAAAAGACTTTACCAAACTAAAAAAGTCAACTCCGACCAAAAAGAAAAAATCTACAAAAAAATCTACAACCACACCGCTTTTGCTTGCTCATGATTATTGCGCTCATAGAAAAAAGTGCATAGACTGTCTACGTTTTTTTATATGTGAACACTTTAAACTTGTTCCTAAGAAATACACCTGCGACTGCCGAACTTGTGCTTGGATTGATACAAGCGTTTATCAATCAAGAAGAAGCCTTTTCAAGTTGCTTATTGTCAACACAACCCAACCTAACCCAACAATTGGAGGAACTTGTAGGAGGATTCGAGCAAGAGGCACAACTTTCTTTTTCTTCCGCTGCTTTAGCACAGCAATAAAAGTAAGTTTTAAAATTTGCAATGTTTTTCTTTTTTTCTTTTTTTTACGACAAAGCTATAAAACTGTGGTTAATTTTTGTTTTGCAGAAATGGAAAAAACCCAAAAAAATGCTTACAAGGACGTTGATGCAGCTTCAGGGGATTGCGACAATGAGCCGCTTCCTGCAAACTATCTTAATAAATTATGTTTTCGATTTCAAATTAGTCCAATTGTTGCAACAAATTGTCAAGAATGTCTAGCTTCTGTCTTTCATTCAATTTCAGAAAGCTTTCCTGACAAGCACTTGTTCGAAAAAAAATTTATTCTTATCGCCGTTTTAGATTTGTATGAAAATATGTATGCAAAATATATTGCCTGTAGAGAAAAGCACAGCAACTCTACATTTTGCTTTCTTTGCTATTTGGATTTTTATGATTCAATGAAAAACTTTTACTGCTACTGTGGACTAGCTTCAGTTGACTACAGTGAAGAAAGCGTAGCAGCAATCTACGAAACATTTACTTACCTAGCCAACCATTGCGAAAAATGTTGGTATTCATGCTAACGTGTTGACTAAATAATTGGCAGTAATTGGAAAATAGATCAAAATTCCCATTTAGAATGGGGGCACGAATTCACGTGTCTGGCACTAAACCCGTGTCACTGACGAGTCGAAGGGAGACGACGAAACGCGTGCAATTCTGTAATAATGAATTAATTCACTAATCAGCGTCTGAATTTTAATTTTGACAAACATATTTTAATATTCATATAAACCACAAAGTAATGCTAAACATATTAACTTTTACTACAATTTATTAAGTTGTACACTATAGTATATGTATACTTACTTTCCCGGGAAGAATGATCCAGCAAAACATTTTTATTTAAACTGTAAAAGTAGTGTTTGCAAACTTTCTTGCGTCATTTTAAATAAACTTTATTGATAGGTAAACTGCAACAGAATTCACAGTAATGTAGCTTTTGGTAGCAAAGTCAATATGTGAAATATAAAATATGTATCAAGAAATAAAATGTTTAACAAAATGTTGTTATTGGTAAAAATAAAATAACATCGGTAAAAATGACGCGTTGACTGTCTTTCACTTCGTACCTACACAAAATGCTTAAAAATGCAATGATGGCGGTTAGAGTACAGTAACTGACATTTGTGGGGATAGGCTCGGCTTGGATTTAGTAAATAGTATGCATAATCAGTGCTAGAAAACATGGATATATCCAGACCTGCAGCATTTCTCTCTACTCGACACATAAGTCTTGCCAGTTGATGTAATATACCTTCTTTTGCCATTTTGTGACCAGAAGAGCAATTTAAATTATTCAGTTCGTTAAAGAGAACGGAATTTTGTTGCATTGTAGATGTCCAAACCAAAGACCTTTTTTTTGGTAAAGTGGTTTTTATGCAGAACTGGTTTCTCCAAAATACCCCTCTGCATACAGCATCATAATGTGTTGCGGGATTAAGCTTTAAATAAGCAAGGTCGTTTGCCGGTATATTGTTCTTATTCCTCCTTGTAAAAATTTTTAACGAGCACAATCCCCGCACATACCGCTCTATAGGAGACTCGGTCTAAAAAAATATTTCTGAGGTTAATTTACTTCATTTACATAATGCCCATAATGATTTAAACACACTTTTATTTCAACATACATTTTTTTGGCAGGCAAAGTTTTTTGAGATTTTTTCAAATACACTCGTTTGTGAAAAGGTCTGTGGTCCGCCGCTGAGTAAAAACTCTTTTGATGAGGATGATTTTTTTTGCATGACTTCGCGATTTTGAACTGTACTACTTGCTTTTTTACTGGCTTCTGTAATTGACGAATTTGAATGTGCTGAGTCATTACAGACACAATATTGCTTTTCCGGTAACACGTTCATACTTTCATCATGTACAAAGCTGGTCGAGTTTAAAAAGTTGACTACAGTTACATGTGTTAATAATTCTGTGGACTTCATGGTATTTGTTTCCATCTGCTGAAGTGAAGATGAATTGGTCTCTGCAAGATGATGCAACGTATTTGTATTGGAGCTTTTATTTGATGACCCCGACGGAACAGACGTGTCATTTTCTGCACTGTGTAATTGGGTAAACGAGGAAAATGTCCCATTCACTTTTAATTTTGGTGCTCTATCTGCTGATGAAAATAAATGTTTGCTTTTGGTTTCAGGGGAAAATGCGCCAAATATATTTGATGACAACGATACATGACTGTTCATACTGTTGTTCATTAGTTCCAGCCCTAAAAAGTAGAGAGCCAACATTAACATTTTTTGTAAAGCTTATTGACTTCATTGAATGAACTGTCAGAAAAAAACTTTCATAGATAATTACCGTTTGCAAGCCTCACATCATGCATCTGTTTTTTTTCTGCAACCGGAGTAGGATCTGTTTTAATAAAATGCGTGGCTAGCTTAGTTGTTGGAATCTGACCATTAACAACGGTTGGTGCAGTTGAAGAAACCGATAAGGTACCGGCACTGATATGCTTGCTTATAGTGGGCCATTTCTTTTCGCTAACAACAGCATTGCTAATTCCTACCCTTCCTGGAGCACTCGTTTGCAATGTAGGTTTTTCCGTCGTAATATTCATGTGGGATGGAATGAAGGCACTTTGTTTGGCTATTGAATAAAAGAACGATTTACATAGTAAGCCATAATCATCAATTAACTTTAAATTTACAGGCAGATAAATATGCACTCACATGCTGAATTTTCTGTTTTAGCAGCATTAGCATGCCCAGACAACGATTCTTCTCTGCTAGCATTTTCAAGCAGCTTAAAATGTTCATGCAACTGTTTTTTATTATAAGCAACCGGACCAGCATCTCCAATTACAACCGTGTCTGCTTTGGTGCGTGTTTGTTTTGGTTCAACTGTGCTTGTTGTGGGCCGGTTTGTGGCTTTGCTGGTTTGTGGTGGGAGATGATGTATTTTGCTCTGCAAAACTATAGATATATACCACGTAATGATATATGCCAATAACGGATTTATGATGCTGTCGAGTGAAACATGTTTTTATCTTACCGGGTGAAACCTCTTCTACAAACTCACAATGCAAAAAGTTTGTTGCCACATTAAACAAATCGTCAGAATCCTTTGACCTTTCCACACACCTTTTGCTGCCGTCCATATAAATCTCAAATTCACATTTTTTTTGCACACAGGCAATACAATTTTGCACATTTTGGCATGAAATTGCAAGCCTGATTGTAAATAGTAAGATAATTACTTTCATTTTTGCTCTTTAAT
>JAANSP010001209.1:0-16317 GCA_036850745.1 Homidia socia
TTTATTTAAATTCGTATTTGGTGTGTGAAGAATATTTGCAATTTTCTGTGAGGGAGAAAAAGCACGACGTACTGATTCAAATAAAATACTATTTTCTTCTGAATACATTTCCATTGAGTATACAGTTTAGCAAATGATTAGTGATTATATCATACGCTTGTGCTGCGGTGTATGCGTTCCAGGATACTGTAAAATTTTAAGGGTATATATCATAAAGATTAGTTTATACTGTAAGCAATATTATTAGATAAATGTAGTGGCAAATTTAAATTTAAAAAAGTAATGTAATTTGAAAATTTAAATCGAGCAGTTTTTTGGTTGTGTCAAGGTTATATTTTGTATTTGAACAGCGCAAAGTAATTTGATAAGGATGTGTAATCATTAGTGAGTTTTACAGTACATAAAAATGGAAATAACAATTATTTATGTGAAATGGAAGCGAATCTGTTTTCACATTGTCTTAAATATCCTTCCATTGACATTCATTTGTAATTTCAATTTGTTGCAGATTTGTAAAACATGATTGACCCAAGCTCATCAGAAGAGGAAAGCGATGATGAGCAACGCGATGCACCTGCATCCGGGGGCCATCATAAAGGTCACCATAATGAGCCTCACGGCAAAGAAAGCCTTGACATTCCTCACGGCCACCATCCGGGCTCTCACCGTTCACTCTCGCCCAACAGCACAACGTCCACAGACACCCTCAATGTTAACCAGGCAGGGAGTTTGGGCTCTGGCTCTGGTGTTAGCAATATCAGTGCTGGTGGAACGCCGCTACGTGGGCCTGCCCTTCAGAGACCCACATCGCCTTCTCCATCTTTAGTGTCTGAAAAAACAGTGACGGATTCTGCCGACCCGCAGGTAAATAAATGTATTTTGATAAATAGGTGTAGGTATTAGGTACATGCATGTACTTGGAAAGAGTACAGAAAGTCATTGAACAATTTACAACATTCAACCAAATCAGCTTGGGATGAAAATTTTCTCCGTATCAGAGACCCACATCGCCTTCTCCATCTTTAGTGTCTGAAAAAACAGTGACGGATTCTGCCGACCCGCAGGTAAATAAATGTATTTTGATAAATAGGTGTAGGTATTAGGTGCATGCATGTACTTGGAAAGAGTACAGAAAGTCATTGAACAATTTACAACATTTAACCAAATCAGCTTGGGATGAAAATTTTCTCCGTTTGTTGAATGAAACATTGGAAATAAAGACAGTGATTAATACATTATTAATTAACGACAGTGATTTAATACCTAACTAAACCAGTTGGAGACCAATCTTTGTATTGAAAGCACGTAAAAAAGTTAGCATTCTTATTCTTGATATTTATTATGGTGCACCCACTGCGAAGAAAGGGTTTGATTAGCAAGTACAGCGAAAGACGTATTGATCTATTTATTGGCAACCTATTTTTGATACGACTAGAAGAAAAGTATTTCGATGGGTGGATGAAGTAAACAGCGTTCCCTTTTCCAATTTACCTCATATAATATCGCTGCATGTAGATAACGGCAGCAGCACCACCAACAAAAACGACCCTATCCTTCAAAACCAGCTTACTATCACACGTCGATTTTATTTATGTGCACGCATTTATTATATTACATTACGAACATGTATAGGTAAAGGCCTTGTACTAATACAAGTTATGACCTTGCTTTGATCAGTTTGTGAATTGATGAAAACGTCCTAAAGATTTGTTTTCTCATGTGAAGTGAAACAACGTCGTGTTGGCATAGGCAGGTTTTATCCAGGTGTTGGGGTGCTGTTGTTGATGTTTTGATTGTGCTGAAAAAATAACCAAAATCACCTTTATTCAATAAAAGTAGACATTGTTAGCAAGCCAAAAATCAGAACACAAAAACCGGTGTGTGTACTGCAGCAGTCTTTCGTTCAAGAGTTCCGCTATCGTTTTGTGGATACCTTTTTACGGTTATCATTGCTGAAGTTGGAGTACAAGTCAAGAGTAATTTGCATGAGGCACGGTTTAGTTTTGTTATTCCCAGTTGTAGTTCCACCTTGTATGCATGCATGGCACGACTTAATTTTAGGTATTTTGCTTGCACAGAATCGAAAATTCATGAAAGCAAGCAAAAGCAGTGGCACAATATTTTTCTCATCTTTCACCACTTTCGCACGTTCAACAAAAGAGAAAACGGATTTTCTCTGTCATTTTAAGAATTATGTTCCACATAGGAAACCTACATGAGCTTTCCACTTATAGATTTAAAATCAATGTCATGTTCAGTCTCAAAATCCTAAAAAATAAAATCTCCTCAACGGAATCAAAAATAACACAACACCACTTCACTTTGACTCACTGTGTGAGACATCATACATTCAAAGCAATCTGCTGGCTGGTTGGAGTCTTACACTGCAACTGCATTATTATTATTTTTGTCGTTTCCGTGAGCATTATAAGGACATATTAAAGCAGACTGTGCATTGCATGAACATATTAAGGTATGTGTGAGTGAGTGATTGTAACAAGCCGTGAAACAATATCGATTGCAATTCTAATAACATTGTATTAATAATAATATAATATTATAAAATGTTACATTACAATGCAGAGTAAAAAAATGACACATTCAACTTAATATTTTTGCACACTTTTAGGTATCATCGCTAGCAATATTAAAAGTAGTAGGGCAGAACATGTCTCTTTACAAGCAAGAAGCGCGTTCTGATCATGATATTCTGATGAGAGTGTACTCGAGTGTTAAAAACACAGTATCTTTTTTAGTTTAGAAGTATCACATCACATCCTCCCTTATTTCTTTCTGCCGTAGTATAATAAATACATAGTAAAAAGAGTATATTCTTCCTTATCTCTTCATCTTTGTTATATAAATCCGCTCCCACACGTACTTACCACCGTACAACCGTGACACAAGTCATTTTTCTTCAGAGAAAAATGATTATTTTTCTCAGAATTATTCATGTCGTTGTCGTCTCTTCTGCAAAAGAAGTGTACAATGCGAGCGGACAAGGACTTTTTCTAGTTATGTATTTTCCAGTCTCATGTCCTGTTTGTTTTTTATTTTCTTTCTTATCACTAACGAACTTGTTTACCAAGGTAAAGAACGATCCTGTGTACGAATAGGTAGCCGAGTACGTGAAATGCTCGTGAACGGAATATCCCTTCATGCGAAGAATGACCTCACTTCTTTCAACAATAAGGATTTCGGCGGCGCAGTAGGATTCCTCGTGTTACCTAAATAGATCCACATTTATTTGAGGATATACTACAAGCATTAAAAATAAAAATATAAGCAGAGTTAAAACATAACAAAAGCTACGTTAATCGCTTCTGCAAATTTCGACGATAAAATTATATAGATTGTACATATCATTGATCTCAGCAGACACACACACATGTAAGCATAATAATTGATTACAGAGAAATAGGAGTTTTTTATTATCTATTTACTCTAAAATAAAGAAGCTAGTACATTTGCCCATTGTACTTATTGCAACTTTAGATGCTTGCACGTTTAAAGCAACAACATATATGTTTTTGCAAAAGTGCCATTTCTGCATAAAAGGTATCCTGAATATTTTATGTTTGCTATTGTCAGTTAGATAAAACAAATAAATAGGGGAAAATATACAATTTCAGAGATTATCCATTATAATTTACACCTTTTCATGCTGTGTCGGCACAATAAAATTTTTTTGGCACAGGCCTTTTAAAACCCGAATTTCCGGTGTCTGTAAGGATTTCGCCCCAAAGATCAATATTTAAGATTTTTGCTTGGTTTAAGGAGCTTAGATGTCGAAAGAAATCCAGTTAAGAAGGTGGCCATCAGAAGTCAGACANCAGGCCTTTTAAAACCCGAATTTCCGGTGTCTGTAAGGATTTCGCCCCAAAAATCAATATTTAAGATTTTTGCTTGGTTTAAGGAGCTTAGATGTCGAAAGAAATCCAGTTAAGAAGGTGGCCATCAGAAGTCAGACACATGACGCAAAACTATAATTAAAGGAGTGTGGTCTCATCTCAGCCAACACCAAAATATACCAAAAATGAAAGGGAATGGGTGTTTCGCTCACTCTCTGATTGAGGGTTTCTGGTTAAAGCACATTAGCGGGGGACATTTTAGATTTCGTGTCAGTAAGGAATAGTAGTATTTCTTGTGAAATGGGAGTTTACTGAAAGGAGTTGATATTGGTATACTGATAGGTAATATAATATTGTAGTTATTGGTCATGATGTAGTGAATGACATAAATGGAGAATTAGTAATGTTTTCTGCACTCTAAACGTTCGTCAGCTCATTTCTGTTTAACCCACATACGATTACAAATAAAATTTTTGGCAATCGTAAAAACACCAGAGCTAGAATATTGGCGTTTTTCCTTTAGTTGCTCACCTTACATGTTATAATGGGAGTTTACTGAAAGGAGTTGATATTGGTATACTGATAGGTAATATAATTTTGTAGTTATTGGTCATGATGTAGTGAATGACATAAATGGAGAATTAGTAATGTTTTCTGCACTCCAAACATTCGTCAGCTCATTTCTGTTTATCCCACATACGATTACAAATAAAGTTTTTGGCAATCGTAAAAACACCAGAGCTAGAATATTGGCGTTTTTCCTTTAGTTGCTCACCTTACATGTTATGCAACTAATAAGTATAAAACAATGTTTTTGGTTTGAGTTGCTTTGTAATGTAAGGGCAAGGTCAATAAGATAGATACTTAAAAATATACATAGATGCACTTATAACAAACTATTAATTTAGGCAGGATTTTTACCGGCATTTTTGCTTTGTGAAATAAATTGGACGTGACAATTTTTTGATAAAAAGCAATAGACAAACAAAACATTCTTCATAGAAATCTTGAAAAGTCTGTGTTATTGGGTTCGTCTTTTGCCGACTAAAATTAGGCATACTAGTGGAAACATAAATCTGCGCTATGTGCACTAACACAGTTTAGCGGCTTGTTATAATGCAACAATGAGCGAATTATACTTCATTATAAATAAAACTTGCAGGGAAGGAGTGCGAATGATAAAAATTAAAAGAGAGTTGCCATGATAAAAAATTAGCGCAAAATGCCTTTCGATTGATACGTCACATGCCTTGTGCCAATAGATGACGATTTCAAATCGTCATGATGTTGACATCGTGACATGGTATTTAAAAATATTGTCCCCATTTGACTGAGTGAGCAAAGACCTTTCGAATGATAGGTTACATGCCTTGTATTTACCAATAGGTGACGATTTGAAAACGTCAGGGTTTCTAACGGTTGCCGTTACCGATTTGGCTGAATAACAACATTAGCTGAGTTAGGGTCATCACCTATCAATTTTCAAAAACAGAATTTTAAAATTCGAAACCGTTTTCAAGTTTTCACGTATAGGGCCGGCAGACGGACGGACGCACATGACAAAATTATAAAGGAGTTTGATTCGCGCTCCTTAATAAATAAAATGTTGAAAACATTGAGTATTTGTGTCTGTGTTTTTGAGATTTTCGACCAATTTGGAGAAAACTAACCCACATCAATTGCATTTGCATCGTGATTGTATTTTTTTAGCCACCAAGTTGAATTATATTTAGACAAAACGCTAAAAGAAAGTGAACAGGTTTTATGAAAGCAGTGGGAAACTTTTGCATTTTGCAACATCATAATGACGTAACAAAAATCGCAATAGCAAGTAACAATTATACATTATGAAATATACTAGAAAGTGCCTTGGCACTGCCAAGCAACGTTTTTCAGTAATGCTTTAGCAAACAAGTTTAAAAGAAAAATAGAACAGGAAACGTTTTACCTAAACATTCGCTTTTCCTTTGGGAAAATGAGTAGGATTTTAACATGGAAACTTGTCTCTATCTTAATCTAAAAAGACGACAAGTTACCTAGTTTCAAGTAATTGCATATAAAAACAAGAGCAAATGCATGAAGAGGAAAATAACCAAAACTTATGTAAATGAGATTGTGCTAGTAATCATGCCAGCGTATAAACCATACGTGCATTACTGTTATGATTATGATGCAACATGATCTCCTGCTTTTGTTTAAGTAGCAAATATGTGAACAATGTTCGGGAAAAATACCATTTCAGAAAACGTGATTGTGGCATTTACATAAATCCATTAGGCAACGCAAAACAGTAGCAATTGGTGCAAGCAGAAAGCACGGCAGACAACTTGCTGGGCGTGAATATTTTCTTTCTCTTTTTATCTCATTATTTTCATTGAAGCTTGAACAACTTCAAGGAACAGAGAACAAAGCGTAAAAGAGTTAAAAAAATAGTTTAGCAGTTGTATTTTGTACACTTTTGTACTGCCATAATTTTTTTTTCCTAGACGGCTCAGCAGCGGAGAAACTTAATCGGGACGGAGAATGAGAGGAAAAATAGAAAAGTAAAGTAGAGAATGCAAGAAAGGGAAACAAGAGAAAAGTAGAAGTGCTATTTTTTTGTTTTTGTAAACAAACACATGAATAAATACAATATTTTTGGAATGTAAATACTAGTGCGTCATATAAATTCTTTTAAATCGCATATTTCGAAATCATAGCCGACGGTATGCATTTCTATTTTGAAATTCAATAAGCTGCTGCTTTAAGAGCATCAATCTGCAAAAGCAAATTTCCATCACATTTCACAATGATATGTATAAATATTCTTGCCTAGTTGTACATAAGTACATATAATGGCTATTTTACTCATCATGAAATCAAAAGATTTTTTAAGCAGATTCTACATAATTTTTGAACCTAAGTGACTATACGTTACATACTGCATACAACTATTTTTTTGGCTGGTATTATCATGATACAATCTGGAGATGTTCAATCTTTTATTTTTCTACATTTTTCAAAAATGTCGTGTTGTTGTTGTCATTTCAATATCATCGGCATTGCTGCGCTGACCCTTTCCCCAAGGGCTTTCATTCAGCAGTGGAAATGTTTGTTAAATTGTGTGGTAATAATTACTGTCTTTTTTCTAGATTAGATTATCACATGATAGCTTGACATAAGTAATAGTGTTACTAGAGAAAACTGTTCTCTTTTTTGTATTCGCATGTCTTATTATAATGACACAGTAGTTTAACTGCAAGAATTGCTGATACTCAAAAATACTCCGCCTTCAAATGTAATTATTGGAAGTCCTAAAAGTATTAAAGTCAATTTTAAATTAAAAGCAGTATGATTTTCTTGGCATAACCATGTCAACCATTGTGGTTGTTTAAATTTATTTGTCTGCAAATAAACAAACGTTTGGATCGTTTTGTTTTATAGCGTTAATAGGAGAAGGAATACTAGCAAGAGCAAGATTATTTCATAATAATGCAGCTATATTTGGGCACCAATTACATTTTAAGAATCAAATTAGGGTCCCGAGAACCCTAGACCCTTTTCCTCTAAAATACCAAAAGGACCCTACTTGAAGTCCTCGAGAACCCTAATTTTTTGAAAAAAACGATCAGTAACAAAAACTGTTGAGGAGTAACGGTAATTTTATTTTTTGAATAAGAAAGAGCAAAAAATATACAAACTTTTCACCTGTCAGTTTTTTGAATTCGCCATGGGGAAGTCCATTAAAATATATTTTTTGTGCATTTAAATATACGATATATGTAGCATAGAAATATCACAGCGCCCAGAGTCCAAATCAGTGTCTTTTTGAGGACCCTAACTTGGGTCCTGGACCAGGACTCCCGGTCCTTACTGCTTGTATTTTCACATTTATCTGTAGGCTTTCAAAATACCAAAGTACGCTAAACTACTGGAATATTTATTGATGCAAACTTGCGTTTGCAAAACACGTCTTCTGTGCGCAATAGCTGAGGTTGGATGGAAAATTTGCATTTCAAGTATTCTTCTTGCGTATTTTTATTCAACGTATTCTTCAGCGGATTACTTAAAAAATCTGTAATTTCACCTTGTGATGATTCGCAGACTTGTGTGTTTAATAAAACAAAAACGAGAAAACAAAATATTCAAATTTCAATTGAAAAAATTGCATGTGTTCAATTACTTGCATTTAATGGTACAAATGTATATGGCTTCACGGAAAACATCTAGCGTCTGGTGGTAGTACGAAATTAATTAGGCAACTTTTCTTTACTCCCGCCAAATGTTATAAATAGCATTCAATGTGCAATGATAGAATTCAGAATAATTCAGATTGAAAATGTTCTGCTACCTTTATCACTGTTCAGTTTACAAGTTTGGTTTATTTATGTCAACAGTGACGCTTAATTGTAACGATTACATGTAAGATTTCGCTAATATGTAGGCTGTATTCAGTTAAAAATAATAAGCTTTTATACTAATAATGAATGTTTATGAGGATACCTATTACGAGCTTTCATTTTATAAAATAACCAGCCTCTTGAGTTGGTTGGGGACGGGGTAAATGTAAGAAGCTGTACAATGAAAACCCCCACCCAACCAATCACCTGGTAACGTACCCATCACCCACCACGTGGATATATTTTTATTTTGTATCATTATGAACTTCTCTCTATATTTTCTTTTACGTATAAATTTTGCAAACAAAAAATATCAACCCCTTTTAATAATGTGGGTCATTTGATTGTTAGTAGTGGTGGGGTAAAAATAACCACGGACGTAGGTTATTTTGTTTAATGATACAATGAAATGAACCAATCCTTTTTTGTCTGAATTTTTCAGCTTACTCTTCAGGAGAAACAAGAACGAGAAGAGGAGTTGAGGAAGACTCGCCTACAACTTTATGTATTCATCTGTAGGTGTATAGCATATCCGTTCAACGCCAAACAGCCTACAGATATGACAAAAAGACATACGAAAGTCACCAAATCTCAGTTAGACACGATACATTTGCGCTTTCAGGTAAGTGCCTCGTTCATTTCTCCTAGTCATCTTTCTAAAAATTGATACTAGAAATACATGACCTCCATTATTATTTCAAAATGACTACTACACTTTGTCATCTCTCATCGCCTTCTTCCCATGCAAGTTGCATGATACAAGCACTGACTTAACAACATCAGTTTCTCTATTCAGACTATCAATTTCTTATATAATTTACCTCACTTGTTTGGATAATGGGGAGTCAGATTGAACCCTATTATTTATGAAAAGATGTCATTCTGAAGAAAGTTTTCCCATAAGAAAGCATTTTGTTATGATCTTTGAATACAGGCATTTCAGCGGCTTCTTAAAACGAAAACATCAAATAATAAGGAAGAAGAAACATCAATGAACTGCTATCATTACTATTACCACTTACCGTTAACAAGGTTTTTACTATTAGGGGACGTACACGGTATCATCATGCACCAAAGTTCACCATCATCACAACAGCTCTTTTGAGAAAGCAGTTGAATGAATCAGGAAAAAAATACACAGATAGTTCTTGTATTCTCAGTGTTATAGTGTCTTTTACGCAGGGTATCATTCACATTATTTGGTTGAAAAGTTAATAATAATACTATCATTTGATTCCCCTATATACTGTAACAATTTCACAACCATTAGCTTAAGCGATGAATTATTTTGGCCCTTTTCTTTGTGGAATGATAGAGCAGCTCAAAGACTCACAACACCCCATAATTTGTTCCAGGTTTTTGTATACGAGACATTCACCTCATAAATATTTCATTTTCACATAAGAATCCGCATGCATTTAGTATTAACTGACTCAATAAGTAGTGATGTGAAACAATGGAGAGCGTGGAGAAAATGTATAGGTACACATTCACATGCACAAATAACTACTGAAAAAGAATTTAATGGCGAGATTAATAGTTATATTTCAAGAGCCTGCTGGCTTCTTCAGTTGATTCATTAATGTCGTATGCCTTTCGTATTAATGCCTTTCGTCAAGTGTCCAAATGATAATAATAATGATAGAATGCGTTTACATTTTTGTATAATGAATAATATTTTATTTTATCCCCTTTCACAGAGCTTTCTGAAGGGTGATACTCAAATAGCCGCTGATGAGGCGTTTCAAAATGCTGTTCTCAACTACACTGAAGGTAAACTTTTAATACGTCATAATTCATATAGATCATAATGCATACGATAAGAGGTCATAACGATTAACTTTTTATCATTGTGTTACAATGTTTGGTATTATGTATTTATTTACATTTAAACACATTTACATGCAACTAATTTGACGTATTTCTTTTTAAAGTCTTTCTAAAATCAGAACGGGTTCTCAGAATGGTTCAAGCCGGGGCTTGTTCACATCATGACTTTAGAGAAGTTTTTAAGAACAATGTGGAAAAGCGTGTTAGGTATGTGTTTTACATTACATAAATATTTACTTTTTCGCTTTGTGAATCCCAGCATTACTATTAATGATCCTTCTTCTTACTGGACTGTTTTAAAGTTGTAAGAAAAATATTTGTTGACTATGAAAATCAAGGTATGGAAGAGTAGGAACTTATATGGAACGTTGTAGTTATGATAAGTCAAATCAGACTCTAGATGTAATCGTTTCACGAAAAGCCTTATAACTTATAATAGTTCTACTACTTTACCTGGAAAAAGGAATAAGATTCGATTCTTATTTATTGTGGTTTTGACAGAGTAAATATTTATTATTTTTAAAAACTCTCATCTCATGTTTGGTAAAATTTATATGTACGTATTGTTGCAAAATTAACTGGATTTATTGCGAGTTGATACCGGCATGTTGAGTTTTGAACTCATATTAAAATGCTAGTACTACTGTTTACAGCAGGTTTTAAGTGATTAGCAACATTAGTCAAGTTTTCAGTACTTGACCCCTGACCACTAACCTGTTCAACGAATAGCAGTAAATTCATATTATATTAAAAACATAAAAATGAGGCAGCACAAACGAGTAAAAGGAGAAAGTGTTATTGCTTCCATAAATAAGGCACACGTTCCACTTTTTATGTATTGAAAGTAGCAGCAGAAACATGAGCGACAGCCTTTAAATGGCTACAGTAGCAACTACAAACAACCAGTTAGGCTCTCCGAAAGTCACTTTGCAAGAAAGGTGAAAATGTTGAGGATATGTACTGCTTGTTATATAGCAAAGCAGAAGAAAAAAACTCGCCAAACTGACATTGGATGGAAAAGGAAAAGAATAGTAGTAAAAACAACTCGCACAAAAGAGATCTTCTTTTGTGATGGATGTTTTATAGCAGTAAATTAATGGAGTAAAACTGATTGCAAAAATGGTAAAATATATTGGGCGTAGACTACAACTCGTGGATAAGTATGCCATGTCTGTGTACTAATGTTTTTATAGTATTTTTTCAACTAACACTATACCATTGTTGTGTCATCATCAAAGTAGCGTACGCGTACTGCGTACCATGTTGTATAAAAGTATACTCACAATATTATTATTTGCATTCTGGAATCTCTTTTTTCTGAACAATGAAAATTATTGTAGGTCCCTGCCAGAAATAGATGGACTGAGTAAAGAAACAGTCCTTGCTTCATGGATGGCCAAGTTTGATTGTATATTCAAAGGAGACGAAGACAACAAGCGACCCCGACTTCAACAGTCACTTCATTCTGAGCTAATTTTGTCAAAAGAACAACTGTACGATATGTTCCAGCAAATTTTAGGCGTGAAAAAGTTTGAACATCAGCTGCTGTATAATGCCCTGCAGGTACTGACAAAAGTGGAGAAAGGAGGAAAGAGGTCCTCCACTAAAATAATGACGCATGCTTTTTTCCATTTACTCCAACGTTTATATCCACATTTCTGTACGCTTTTTGTACTCGTAGTCATAGTTAAATGCATGTATATCCATACCCTCCTCATAGTATGTACAGAGTTTTGCTTTGACTCTTTCCTTCCTTTTCCTGTCTGTCGTTTATTTGAGTTATCTTTTTGTGTTCATGTAGCCTTCGCTTTTAATAGGTTAAAACTCATAAAATGTAATGCTACAGCTTGTAATCATGAGCTAGAAGACACACAAGGCACTATGGTCGAATGCTGGGGGTCGTAGTAGTCATTACTTTTTTAGAACCAATCATGTACGGCACCGTATGAACAATAATGTTATGTAGAAGCGGCGTTCAAAAAATTCCATCAAAACAGAAAAATATAAAGGGCGGACGCAACATTTTTTACTTACAAATATAGCGATTTTAATGCACATAATGCAATTGAATGGTTTATTTTCAAAGGATTTTCCAGCCTGGCCTAGTAGTTGTTTTTTTTTTCAAAAAAAAGAAGAAATTTTACATCTAGTATCAAACGATATAATTTTTCTCGTCAGGGCTAGTGCAAAGATATCATGAAAAAATTTGAGCCTTTAAATTCAAACTGATTTGAGTACATGAAAGGAGGACAGAAGGAAAAAAGTAATAAAATTTTATGCTTCCGTCACAATAGTAGAATCTTAGGTTTATAGAACAAAGCTCCCTATCAAATATCTCAAAAGTTTTTATTTGAAGTTATAAATAATCTGTGATTTTTCCACAAAAAGGATTTTCTTAGAAACTTCTTTTCTGTTGTTGATTTCCAATCCCAAAAGTTTTATTCAAATTGGAAGAAAGAAATTGCATTACATGTATACCATATTATGCGTAAATTGCATGCTCGATAAACAGTGGATTGGAATAATCGCTGTAGAGCTCAGCGTTTAAAAGGTCATAAATTAACATTAAAATTTTTTGAATTGCCAAATAATATTTTAGCTGGACTCAGCAGATGAGCAGGCTGCTGCTATCCGACGTGAGTTGGATGGGCGACGTCAAAAGGTATCGGAAATGGAGAGGAACAGGAAGTTGATGCCTCGGTTCGTGCTAAAAGAGATGGAATCCTTGTACATTGAAGAGTGTCGTTCTCAGATAAACCAACTGATGCAGAATCTGGAGTCTCTTCCGGTGTCCAAAGGCTCAACCGACTCAAAATACGGCCTTCCAAAACTTAAAAAGTATAATCATAGGTATGTTAATTTCAGTGATGTCTGTCTTTTGGATGAAAATCTCTCGTTCCTTTTCTCTCTTTCTCTCTCTCTCTTCTTCTCTTCTTCTCTCTACTATCTTCTCTCTCTCTCGAAAACTATGCCAAAAGACAGGCATGCTGGAAACGTCTCCTTAAGTTTTTTGCTGTAACTGAGCTATGTTTTGATTTTAATTTGGCCCATATCATATCAGGAGAAGCTCAGTGTTAAGGTAATCATTAACTTTTTTTCATCAATGGAAGCAACGTACAAAATGTTCCCTGCTCTGCTACTTGTCTCTCTATATCTCTTTAGCTCTCTATATCTTTCTCTCTGTATCTCTGTTTATCGTCTGTATCTTATCTATCGGCAATGTGCAAGTTGGCAGTGCATTGGCATTTTTATAAAAAAAATACTACTATGTACCTCTCGTTTTCTCTTTCAGTACTGTATTTCTCTATACTATCTATATATATATATATCCGCAACTCAAAACTTCACCTTTTATATCTTACCACTATATTTATACTGTTTTGTATACCCCTTCAATGCTATGATATATGATATATATATATTGTTCCCTTTGTGCTCTATTTTCTATTTGATTTAATTTTTGTTTTTTTATAATCACTCCACCTTGCTCTCACAATGTTGTGTGATTTTTGCATCTTGATATACAAATTTTTACATTTTTTTCTTTTCCTTTTGTATAAATCTCCCTACCTCTCTCTTTGGGATGAAATGCAAGTACTTTTTTACCTCAAAATTCCACCCATTATCTTTTCATCCTTTTCTCATCATCACAAAAAGAGCAAAAAAATATTAACCAGTTGTTACAAATCGTAAATTGCCGGATTGCTGATTGAGAGTTAAAGTCTGTATACCTACTCAGTTTTACGAACGTGACAAGTGTAATTCGATGAGACCATCGTAAATACGACAGTTACGAGCAGCAGTCAAACTTGCTACGCATTTAGTTCAGCGTCGATTTTTCAACTATCCGTCGATGTACTTTTGTCACCGTCTGTGTCTCCACACACAGCTAGTTGTTTCCTCCTCGCAGAATAGATAAGTATTATTCAACTACTTATCCACAATATATATTATTACTTTTTTGCCTGTAATATATTTCCGTACCTTTCACTAATCAAAACAAGTCCAAAATTCTTGCTAAACAGTTTTGTTACTTGTCAATAGTCACAAGGTACTTGAGTAGTGGTATTACTTTCCGTTTTATTGCAGAAAAACGTTTGTATTGGCATGACAAGGTGATAGTAAAAAGATATCAGAGTGCCCCTTTTCATTTGACGACTTGCACTCTCTGGTAACTTTTTACAAGTAATGCATACACTTGTGTGATATATGTATGTATATCATCATCATGCAACCCATGTTGTACCTTTTGCTAGTATTTTTTCCGTTATAGAGCAGACATAGCCCTCTTTTCATGTTAACCGATAAGTATGTAACTGATACACCCTCTTGTCACGACTAGATAAAATACAATCATTTCTATTCTTTCTTGCCACTCACTCTCTTTCTCTTTATAAATATATCACCATATTCACCAGTCACCACCATCACTATCACAACTTCCACATTTCTTCACATTCCAATGTGTTTTTTCATTTCGCAGTGAAAATGATACACCATCACGTTTTCTGATATGATAAAAGTTTTTTGTTTCCATTTGTAAATCTCCAAACAAGCCATTTACATAAAGTAAACCAAAAATTTATTTATTTTTCTCTGAATTTACTTAATACCCAAATGAAAAAATTACACTTAGATCTTCCAAGTATGTTTATTATTACACATCACAATACAATGATGCGGCTAAAAAATTCCAGTTAATATTTCTCTTTAATTCTTATTTAATGAAAAACACTGACTCCCTTTGTCTTTTATTGACAAAAATAACTCGTGTAAGTAGCTGTACAAATGATGAAGATAAATTCAAAGAAGATTGAACCTGAGCAGTGACCTAAACATGAAGTAAAAATAATAATAAAAGTACAATTTCATCAATGAACGAGTCTTTATGTCTGATGACAACAGCAATATCGGATGTGTCACAACAATACAATATTTATTACGTTAGGAATCTCACCAGATTTTTGCGGCATGCTTTCCACACAGTGTCTATCACTTCACATAGCAACTTTCATTTTCCTGTCGTCTTTTCTTAGCGTTTCTTCTTCTTCTTGGTGTTGTTGTTGTTCTTCTTCTTTTTTGATTGTGTTTCACTTTCACTGTGTGTTGCTGAAACTCCATATACATTCCAATTTTAGTAAAATATGTATATGGAATATACCTGTCTTTGTCTTTGATAGATAGATAGAAAAAATTCCTCTGATTCCATTTTTATTCATTTTCTAGAATAAATCCTTTCTTCGTTTTAATTCTTTCTTTTAATTTTCTTAGTATTTTCTTTTTTTACTCTTTTCATAGACATTTAGATAGATACATAGATAGATAGATGGATAGAAAGGTAGAATGCTATGTTCTTTTTATAAATAATAATAATTACTATTAAATATATATATATTGTAGTCAGTCAGTCGTCCTAAAAATAGTCTAATCGTATTCTAGTGTGCTGTATATGTTGTAAGTATTATTATTATTATTTGTCATTATTATTATTATTGTTATTCTTAGAGAAAGTTAATGTGCAATTTGCCGCAGCCATGTGTCATCTCTCAGTAAAACCATGTGATACAATCGCATCTCTTTATCTCTCTTTCTATACTATATTATGTTATTATATCTATCTCTCTCTCTCGTAAATAGATGACCATTGTTGTTGTGTAAATATTATCAGATAGATGTATGCATTATCGATATCTGTGTCAGTGGATGTCGCAGTCTTGTTCTGTATTGTGTGTAAAGTATATGTATATCGATATATAAATATTACATGTACTTATACCAGTAATAGATATATAGCGTATACATATATATACATTATACATGTATGTATTAAAATATCTCTCTATATATATTCCATATATACTTTACTATTATTACTACTATCAAATATAAATATATATTATGCACTTGCGATTACGCTATTTTAGAACAACCATGTTGTTGTCAGTCGATTTTGGTTTTGTTCCTTATGATGGTCCAGGTCTCAAGTGTCCCTAGCGAAACTCGAGGGGGACTCGGGTGAAGATACGACATTGAGTAAAATGGATGTTGTACTCACCTTCACGCTTGAGGTACGTCAAACGTCCCTTTCTTTCATTACAATGTTTTTCTTACTGTTACACTTTTTTCTTACGCCATATCAACTTGTACGACGGCAAGCAATTTTCCGCAAAAAAAGGTGTGCCTTATTGCTAGTGATCCAATCTTGTGAAAGTTAATTATTCATATAGGTGAATATGAATGCTGTAAATGAGGATATA
>JAANSP010001210.1:0-16315 GCA_036850745.1 Homidia socia
CAACGAGAACAGAACTCAATGAGCTTGAGGAGTAAGTCAACAAAAATATACTGAAAAAATAACGAAAAAATGATGATGGCAGTGATAACCTCCGTTTTTTTGCACTCTTCATATGGCACGGTTAAAATTAAAAAGAGAAGGGGAAAAACAAGAGAGAAAATTGATTCTATTTTAAGGAATACGTGTGTGTATAAAAATTGTATTAATGCAGCTCTTTTATATCTTTTCTTTTTCATTGCCCATTTTCGCGACACGTGCATTGCCACAACTTGTAGGCTGCAAAGAACAATGCAGAAGGAGGTCAAGATAAAGCCAGGGACGATCAACCAAAAACCGGTGGTGAAGGCAGTGGCGAAGAAGAAGGCGGCTCCCCAGACCCTTTGTCATTAACTCTTTTAACGGACATTTGGCAAACAATCAATCAGGATAATGGGTCCAAAACACCCTCCCAAAAACCACCAGCAGTAGCTCCTTTACCACCACAGCAGTCCACCTCTAAAAAGTCCATTGTTGTGTCGCCACTTCAGCAAGCATCCTCCTCCTCTGTGGTACAAATCGCGTCTTCTTCAGCCCCACTGGCATCATCATCCCAACATCCCCACCAACAGCGGTATGGCTTCCAACGAGTTCACGGAAACAGACAAACTCCACCGCGAATGTGGCTTCCAAACGCTGCTGCCAAAGGTGGTGGTGGTGGAGGACCTTTAAGAAATCGTCCACCCCCACATATGCGCTATCCTATGAGAAGACAGCATCCTTATCACTCACATCCCTCTCCGTCTGCAGTATCATCACCAACATCTCTCCATTTTCCAAAAAATCTGCACATGAGACAACAAACATCGCTCAGACCCGTCGCATAAGGGGAGATATACTTATCGCTCCACTCTTCTTTATTATTCAACACGGTAAATAACTTGTCTAATATTTTATATACATTTTATCCTTTCCAGAATATAAAATATGATTGAATTCAATTATATTTTATGCATGTACGACTATATTTATTATATATGTAGTACCTATGTAACTTGTTCAATAATATGTTTCCAACATTGCCATCATCATGTTTTTTCCATTGCAAAGTTCCTCGTTCTATTGAGATAGCTTGTACTAACAACTTTTTCATTATTCCTATTCCCAACATGTTTCATTCATTTTTCCATTCCGTTTTCCATTCCTTTACTTTGCTTCTTCTTCAAGGAACGATGTTGCACTTTATTTTTTCTCGGGTCGTAACAAAGTAAGGACATTATAGCGTCATGTAACATGTATGAAGAGGAAAATAGAAAAGAGCCTACACACCAAGTCCATTATCATCAAATAGAAAAAGCGTTTAACTGAAAAAATACCGAGGCAGATTCATTCTTATGCTTATGAAAAGAGAAAATTGAATTTTTTTAGATGTGCCCTCTTCCTTTTTCTACTTTATTTTCAAATAATTTTAACAAGAGAGCAAGTATGAAAATCAATATTATGATGATCAGCATCATGGTGAAATTGCCCCATTCTCCTAGCTCATCATTTTTGTCATCATGGGAGAACGGTTGGATAAATAGTTGAAACTAATAAAGAAAGAGGATTCCAGCAAATTATATTGACGCTGCTGGCATTGTTATTCGAAGAGAATCAACTTGAAAGTATTGGAAAGGATAAACTTGGAAGGTAAAGAAATGCGCAATTTTTTTTACAAAAAATGTAAAATCAATATTGTTCAGTAGACAAGGTAGGTATGTTTTCATAAAGCATTCAATGTTTAAATTCAGCATTTTTTGGCAACATTGCAAAAATAAACCCATTTTTTAAGGAGCCAAGTTTTACTAAAGACACCAATCTATTTTTATTGTGCAGAGTTTTGAAAAATTTAAACTAAGCCAAAAATACCAGTAGACCAAAATTTTTCAAGCAAATGTAATAATTTAAGCCAGTTGGCAAATTAAATTCCAAAATTTGAAATTTCTATTGTTTATAGAGCCAATTAAACAATAATGTTTGCCCTCCTTGAGGCCATTGTAGATTGTAAATAAGGAAGAAAATTAGGCGAATGAAAGGGAGGAATGGAAAATCTTGGCCACTTACTTCCACTACCACGCATACGTTTGGTAATCTGAGTAAAACTCAAGAGCGTTGTTTGTTGGTAGAGGGTAGAGGTTGTGTGGTTTGTTCTGCCGATGTGTTTGCTTGCACTGAGGCAGATGATGATGACGGTGAAGCTTGCATTAAAAATACCTTGGCAGATTGTAGCAAAATTACACTTGGTCACACAAACCCTCCATAAATCCCAATCCTTTCTCATGGCGCTACACAAATAATAGTGATATTGTTTAGAATTACGTACCAATGACTCCACCAGCAGTAGCAGTTTTTACTTTTTGTTGCATTTACTACTCAGCAACAACAAACTTGTACATAATACCATGCTGCTGCATTTACAAAAGTAAAATTAATACGGATTGTGTTGTTTTTATTATAATTCACATGGTGTGCGTGAAATGCTGCCACTGATTAATTCCAACCACGGTGGTGGTAGTGGTGTAAAAACAAATAATAAAATGTTCCTAGACACGATTCATAATAATCTTCCTCTTGAGTTATGATGGCGACGACTGATGATGAGGATGGTGTTGTGCTTACTGACTGTTTTTCTTTCTCTTGTAGTCCTAATGTAAATAATAAACAACCACGGTGGTGGTAGTGGTGTAAAAACAAATAATAAAATGTTCCTAGACACGATTCATAATAACTCAAGATTATGATGGCGACGACTGATGATGAGGATGGTGTTATGCTTACTGACTGTTTTTCTTTCTGTTGTAGTCCTAATGTAAATAATAATAGTAACGATCATTATTTTGAAGATTCAGCCGCGAGCAAACTTGCAGTCTACTCTTCCTGCTATTATTCAACTTTGCTTTTTTATTCTTTTTTTCAACACTAGTATATAACATGTGGGTATATAACAAGGGATAAGCATTATACTCCAACCATATATTTTTATTTATTGTTATTTTGCATGCACACGCTGGATTAGCAAGAAAAGTTTTACTTCTTTTCCTTTGAGCCTCTCTTTTTTTCTCAACAAATGTGTTTTTTCTTTCCTTGTAGTAATATTTTTTGTACTTATCTAAATTTTTCACTAATGATACCAAGAAGAGTTTATATCAAATATGCGCAGCCATGAAAAAGGCATTACTATACTCTATATCCTGCTCATCCAAAACCAGAGAAATGAAGCTTGTGCTTATTAAATTTTAAATAATTTCCAATTTTCATAAAAACCAGAGAAGAAGATCATTATGCATCCGTTTTGTGTCCACACTTACTGTTATTGTTACTACTACACAATCTCTTTTATGCGCATACCTACCTACGCATTACTTGACATTACTGGGACTCACCCTACCCATTTATGCATGCTTTCCACTTTTTAGTTTCTTCTTTTTCCTTACCATTCTACCGTTTCCTCTCTTTTTTTAGCAAATTACTTCTTTCTTTAGAAATAAACTTTTTTATATTAGTATTTACTGTAATAGTCGGCCAGCTTTGTTGGTCTGAAAACGTCGACTTGTTTCCTTTATTAAAACTGATACAAAAAGTTTCCACAAGAGAGACATTTCAATTTTCTCCGTCTCCTTCCTCCCGCTTCAAAAACTTCTCTTTCCCTGCTATTTTCTGAAAACTTCTTTGTCTTCTACTTTTTGTTCGCCCTGTGCTTATTTCCTATGCTCTCTGTGACTCTATGTGTGAAAAACTTTTTACTTTCCGTATTTTCACTTTTCAATACAGCGTTCGTTGTTATCCTTGCCAAAAAAGGACTTTTTTCATCAACCGGATTTGTAGGGGCCTATTGTAGCTTTCTTGCTTTATTCACACTTGAAATTTGCTGTGCAAGGTGTTTATGAATATTATTGTGTTGATGATGATAGAAATTGAGCGCAAGAGAAACCGAAATTCTAGTGGATTTTGTAGCGATAAGTTTCGAATTAAAAGGACACTAGAATAATACTCACAATTATTATGCACACTTTTACTGTTTTTGTAGATTCAACACACAGCTTGTGGAAGAAATACTAGGGGAAATACGAGAAGAACTTTGAACACAGTTCAGCTCATTAAAGGGTCCTCAACTCGTTTCGATAATAATAAGAGAAGAAAAAGATATCAATTCGTTTATAGAAATCAGCATCCATATATAAGATTAAAAAAAAATTATATAAGCAGAAACGAAGGCCAATCAATGTAATCAAATGGTAGCAATTTAATTTATTAAATTTAAAATACGTTTTATGGAAAATTTGTTATGAACATCTAATGATATCATTTTTATCAAAACAGTATAAATTATGTAGGTACAACCTAATCCAACAAAAAATATTATACTACTTTGCTTGCGTTTTTCCACTTAACTTAAGGATCCCGAAAATGTTATTGTTAGAAACTGCTTGCTGTTGTTTAGTCAAGCACTTGTATTTACTAGGGGTATATAACATAAAAGTAATTACAGTGACCAGTTAAACTTTCGATAATATGGACTAACTTTACAATTGTTTTTATTTTAATCCTATTAATTACTCAAAGTGATTACTTAGTACAGGTTAATGTAAGAAACTATGTGTATGTATTTAATGCGCACTATTGCGCACGGTAGAAAATATATGTAAGTCAAATTGTTACTAATTATAAAACATTGTTACAATGCTAAACCTAGCAATGATGATTGTTGATATTTTAATATTCTTCAGTATTGATAGATGACAAACTTTTAGGACAACTACAGATTGCATGGGTAGTTGTACCGAAAGCGATGAGACTTTCATGTTGTGAAGCAACGAACTAAACTTGCCTAATGATGTTTGATTAGGTTTATAGGTAATAAATGTATCTGACCAGTAATAATATTACAGATGGCCAATAAAGTTGATTACACTCTAAATATTGAAACTTTGTTAAACAATTGTTTACAAACTAATTTGTTTCATCTGGCGATGCATTTGAAGCGGTTTGCGTTTATTGGAAAATAAAATAAGAGTACCTAAACGCATTTGGTCCTATGTAGATACCCATTTAAACAATATCGTTAAACCTAATAATAACAGCATGCTTTTATTTTGGGTTTAGCACTATTTACTTTGATCCTGACCAAAGCTTGACTAAACTCGATAAATGAACTGGCTTACATTGTTTGTCCACTCACGTTTTTCAGCAAAAATGCTTTAGGATATGTACAAGTGGAAATCCTCCCTTGCAACTCATTGTCGATTTACATTTGTAAACATAAACACACTGGCCAAGTGCATATTGTGCATGTTTGCAATTTTTACTTTTTATCTTGTGAGTTTATGCAAAAAATATCTACCCGGTATACGTCATATTCTGATTCTGGTGGAGCTGGAAAAGTTTTATTTTCCCCAATTATTTACTACTTGTTTTGTCCATTCAACATTTCATCAACAAAATCGTTTTTTCTGTAGTCTACGCCTAGAGATACGCTGAGCACCTCAAAGCGTCAAGGATTCCATTAAAATATAAAGAATAAAGTTTTGCTTGTTGTTCTGAAACAACAGCGTGTGAAATTATATCTTATGTCCACATACTTAATTCTCAGGTAGGAAGGAATACGCAATTCTTGAGAAAATCCTTAAAGTACCGCCGCCGCTGCTACCACTACACCTTCTTAACTAACGTCAATGTTATTATTACAACAAAAAGGCAACGGGCTTACTTTATTGCACATTATTTATAAAGTTGAGATTACAATGTCTCTTTTCAGTATGTATCGCACACAACACCTTGTTTTCCTACTTTTTCATGTTATCTCTCATCCAGCTCACTTTATAGTCCGTTCCATTACCACTTTCCTGGCATTCGCAACTTGAACGTTTAATTTAGGTCATGCATTTCTTCCATCTTTTCTTACACATCCTCTTCCTTACACTTTAGCATACCAGACACCGTGTCAGGTTTATTGTTCTTTGGTTCTTTAGAGCCACAAAGCGTTTTTCGCATCATCATTGATCCGCCTCGTGTTATTATTTTTATTATTTATTATGTATGTTCAGATGATGAAGGCTTTTCAAAGTTTATGTAGAACCACACGTGTGTTGGTTCGTTTGATGGCGGTAAACGTTGGTTGACGATGACGAAAAGGCTGACGGTAGTATGGTATGATGAGGTGGTGGAAAACAAGACAGAAACTAAAGTGAAGTCGTGGAAAATAAGATGATTGGAAATAAGATAAGATGCTAGCACAGCAATGTTCTACTACTAGTGTGTACTTGTGCTGTAGTGCTGTACGTTACGTGCATACACAAACATATTTATGTACACACACATTGATTCTTCTTACGACACAGTGTCGACGGGAAACACAACACACAAAGGAGAAAGTTTTATGGTAGCGTAAAAGTAGAAGTGCAAGCAAGGCAAGATAGTAATAATAATAGAAGTGAGCGGCACTGTGGTAATGTCGAGAATGGTGTTGGTTGGTAAGCATCAAGCGATCCTGTGGAATTTCCATCCAGCCGGAACGTGAGAATGATAGAAGGTAATTGCCCATGGGCATTGATGGCATCAAGTCAGCAGCGGCAGAAGAGCAGAAAAAACATGATTTAGGTAAACTTTTAAAGTAGCTGTCGAAGCTGAAATTATATACTACCACTATAAATACTGAGTCATCTCAACAACGCAATAATATACTATACATTTACTTGTTTCTCTACAATATATCATTTGGGTATTTATACATACAAAAAATATAATAATGCATTCACTGAAAATGCCTTCGAAAATCCTTCATTTATAACGCGTTCATCATTTTTATTCGCTGTAAAAAACTGCAGTAATTTCAACAAAAAAAGTTTAAATTTTCCACTACACTCTAGTAGAACCAATTTTAAGAGTTTTCTCGACATGAAATGTATGTATGTAAGATGAAAACTTTATTTTGTATATTTTATGTGCTTATCAGAAGAAGAGATAGTATAATAATGCATTCACTGAAAATGCCTTCGAAAATCCTTCATTTATAACGCGTTCATCATTTTTATTCGCTGTAAAAAACTGCAGTAATTTCAACAAAAAAGTTTAAATTTTCCACTACACTAGAAGAACCAATTTTAAGAGTTTTCTCGGCATGAAATGTATGTATGTAAGATGAAAACTTTATTTTGTATATTTCATGTGCTTATCAGAAGAAGAGATAGTAGAAAAAATTACTTGCCGGAACCAGATACTTTTTCCTCTTGACTTCCCTTCTACCCCATTTCCATCATGGATATCTTGTGTGGAACATGTATATTTATATATCATAAATATTGTCTGTATGTATTGGTATAAGGTAAAGTGCAAATAGTACTTTGAAATTCTTTTTTTTTCACTTTTTAACTTATAAATAGCGAGGAGAAAGTTGTGCAGTTCGAACACTCAGAGCAACGAGAATACATATAGATATTCGGCATGTATTACTGGAGGAGATAGCTGAGAAGGACAAACTACGGGGCAAATATATGAGGAGAAAAGATCAGGAAACGTTTTTCGACTTGTGATGAGGTGTTCTTCGAATCCACAAGAATATTATGCGATGTGTATTTAGGTGGTAAGCAGCAGCAACACACACAGCAACAACGGAGGAGGCGGTAACAGCATCGGGAATCGACACCATCTAAAATGAAGCCTGAAATGCATGATGATTCCTTAAGGGGATAGCTATGGAGCTGCTGCTGGAGAATGGCGAACCAAAAAATCCGAAAAAGAGGAAGCCAGTCAAGACAAGAATGACGTACGTTGTATACACTAATATCTACCACCAATATAATAATAATATGTATCAAACATAACTTAGTTTAGATGAATGGATAAAACGAGAAAGTCAAGGAGAGAACACTGTTGTTGGCGTGCACTTTACTCGTAGGAATCAAATGGACTGGTACATTTATGGGACTAAAAGTATATGCAATAGTAGATAGATAGGTGTACCATTTATTTTTGGATGTACCGGAACCCGGTAAACTTTCGACTGTTGTATTCATATACATATTATTGGAATGATTTTGAAAAGTTTAGGGAAAGAGAAAAATGATCGAATGAGAAAGGTATGAGGAGGAGGAGGAATGGGGAGCGAGTAAGAAAATCTTGTTAACCCGACACAGATACCCTTTTAGTGCAAAACAAAAAAAGTTTTGGTGTAAACACTTCTTATGTAAGTGCAAAGTACATGCTCATCCATTACATAAAGTAGAAAAAAACTGCTACATACTACTTTGCAAAATATGAAAGAAAATCCCCAAAAATATAGAAAAATAAACTTTTTTGGTAACGAGCGTCTGGATTTTCAGCCCAAGCGAGTAATTCTCGTGTAGTTGCTTAAAAATGCTGTTGACCTTCATGCAATCGCTGTACTTGGATACATCAGTTTGTAGACTCATACAAATTGTTGTACAGTTTACTAACAAGGAACATTGTAATTATTGATACTAAAGCAAAAAAAACATATAAAGGGATTTTTTCATCTTCATTTTTTGCTTCTTTGCAAACTTTTCAGAGCATGTAGTATTTCATCAGTAGATACTTTTGCATTGGCGGAGGTTGGATTGCATGAACTTTTCTACATTCATGGGATTCGATGCGTACACAATTTTCTGCACGATGAAGGCCTTATCATCATCAATATGACAAAGTGGTATCAGAGTAGAAAAAAGCTCTCTGCAAGTAAACATGAACAAACAGAAGGAAGAACAATGTCGAATTCCACTGTTTCCATATGGAGCAAAGTAGGCAGGAGGCTGATAGAACAGTGGTGGCAGCAGCAGTGCAGTGGTGGAACAAGCAAGTATTTTTAGCAACGAGCAGCAGCAGTAGCGGTGGTGGTAACGTGGAATATAAATCAGTAAGTGGAGCAGTCGGAGCAGGAGTCATCAGGAAAGTGGAAAAGTGTACAGAATGCCCTGTCGCTGCTGCTGGTGGTGGTGGTTGTGGTGCTCCAGTACCAGTGGCAGCAGAATGGAGGAAAAAAGGGAATGGTAGGGTGATCGATACTGGCTTCTGTTAAGGCTATAATGCTCCTTCTGTCTCTGTTCTCTGTGTTGAATGGCATGGCATTGCATGAAAAGAAGTGTAAGAAGAAGAGAAAATAGTGAAGTCAGGCAGGCAAGTAAAAGGCTAGCAGCAGCCAGCCTGCCACGGCAGCATATAGTTTGCCAAAAGAAGAATAAAAAAAATTAGCCAAGTTTGTGTTTGTGTGTTGCTGCTGCTGCTGATCCTTCCATGCATTCATGCATGCTGTACCAGTGGAGGAAGAAAACCTCTTTTTCGGTTTTTTCTTCTTCAGATAACCTTAGTACTGTGTTATACTGCTGTTTGCTTGCATAAGTATGTGAAGAAAATTTTCTTATTTTTTGCCTTCGTTCTTATCTTTCCTACTATTAGAATCAATAAGAACGGGACCACTAGACGCTGCTGCTGTCCCAATTGCAGCGAAGCAGCTTTCCTTTTTTCCCAAAAAAAGAAGCAATATTATGTGTATAGATAAGTGTAGTTTAAGAATGAAGAAGCGAGTAAAGCATGCAAGAAAAGTTTTAGTAGTGAAGGAATATGGTTTACCAAGAAATCTAGAAGATGTTCCTTTTCGTTCTGGCAAACAACTGCTGGCCAGAATCCATGTCTTTTTATGAACTGAACTTGCATGCTTTTATTACACTGCTGCTCTTGTAAAATGTTATCTTAACGGAATATAAGTATGTTGACGGCGATTGGTGGCTGCTGTATCGTCCTCTTTTGTACCCGTTTTTTAAATTATGCAGCAGAGGAGGTATGCATGCATATTATATATCTGCTGAATGCTTGCATTTATTTATATATATTTCGGATATGAAAAGTATAGGAAGAGACTTTCTTTTGCTCAAACTTACATCTCGTTCAAGCAGCAGCAATAAACGAAGAAGAAAAAACAGCAGCTAAAACAAGTTTCAAGTTTTTGCATTTGCTGCTTCCCTAAAACGGCTTGTCTTCGATACTCTGTGCAGAGAAGACGATAGGAGGTCCAATCATCATTTGAGGAATGGAAGAGATACAGAAAACGGAACAGTGGTAGTGGTGGAACCATGCAGAAAAAGCCTGTGATGGCCATGTGCCTCAACTTTTTCCTGTATCATCGTGCCCACTCATTTTTTTTCATTTTTTAAAGGAAAAAAAACTTTTTATATCCAGATTCTAGTATTAAGCCAAAAGGGAAACTAAAGTACATTGTTTAGCCATACACCTCTTTTATGCAGGAAAAAATAATGCATGTTCTCAAAAGTACTTGAGAGAACACCATGGTATTGTCATGCTTCATCTTTTTTTGCTTTCTTTCTTTTGTATACCCGGCTGCTTNCTTTTTTTGCTTTCTTTCTTTTGTATACCCGGCTGCTTTATTCCTGCTTTTGCCTGTTCCATGTTTCTTCCTTTTCATTTCATTTTTATTTTTTTACCATATAGGCTGCAAATATTACCCTTAAGCACATTATGGCAATTTTCCTAGCATGCATGCTATAAGTCAACCCTAAGAAAATTAGAACGGGATGACTTCTGTGGTACTTGACAAAAATCTAGCTGTTATTCTCAGAGTGGGGCTTCACTCGGTGATGGAACAGCAATCAACGGAAATTTTACTTTGCTGCCCGTGTACTTCTAGACTAATACTTATCATAGAAATGTCTCCTATAACAACTAACTGGTATAGTTATATGTATATTTGTCATAGGTGATGGTTCCCAAGATGAGTGATTATTACGTGGTGTGGATGAAACAAGAAACGCAAGCCATATATACTCGCTGGTTGAGTCTATGTAACAGCGATAATCAAAGGAAATGGTACTTACGTAATAAAAATGAACATAACCTGATCCATTGTGGGCCTCTCTAACAGTTGCAGACAGTGTACATTCACTTATTGTATAATATTTTGCCTATTTCTTGCATGAAATCGTGAAGCATGACATCGCGGCAAAATAATACCAATACATTTTTGCATACACCCATGGTTATGCTGTGAGGTAGAAACATTGACTTTTAGCCAAGCTGAAATTGCTTTGTGTATAGCATATTTCTGTACACAATCTTTTCAGACGATGTAATATGTATAATATTTTGCCTATTTCTTGCATGAAATCGTGAAGCATGACATCGCGGCAAAATAATACCAATACATTTTTGCATACACCCATGGTTATGCTGTGAGGTAGAAACATTGACTTTAAGCCAAGCTGAAATTGCTTTGTGTATAGCATATCTCTGTACACAATCTTTTCAGACGATGTAATGAAGTCGTTAAGGTAAGGAAAGGTCATACGTCTCTCTGCATCATGCAATACAGTATATGTATGACCTTTGTACTTGGTGGCAAATACTTTAAAATCAACATGCAATGTTATTTATATATCTCTATCAAATTATACAAAAATATTACTGCAAAATATCATTTAAAAGTGACGAAGGAACGTTTGGTTTACACATTATCCTTCTCTCTATCTACCTAATAAGTTGCAAAATAAAGGACAATATACAAGTTGAATATCGTAATAATATATATTTTTAAGCTTAGCATTTCAAACAGATTGACAGACAAACACATACTTCTACAACAAGTGCATTTTTTAATTAAACAGCACTGGTGAAAGTGAACAAGTAAAAGTGTGGTGGTGGTGACAGTGAAGACTATGCCAGTAAACGTGTATCGTTCAAACATAATAAACCTATGCTTGCCTTTTCTAGTTAAGCCTATAACAGTTTCCTTTTCCTCTAGCATGCAGTAGTGGCAGCAGCTAGGAAAAAAAGAGAAGAAATGTGAGAAAGAAAAAGCATTTCAATTTCTGCAGAGACTCCCCCTCTATCTTGCGTATATGTGCCCCTATGCTGCTGCTGTTTTCCTGTTATGTGTAGCAATACAGCACACACAGCCCAATTCTTTTGCTGCCGCTTAAGCTGAATGCTCCTACAACAGCTACTAGAAACGGGAAGGATAGCCCATCCCAACTTGCTTTACTACACTGAATACACACACTTACATCACAATGTTAGTCAACAGCAGCCTGGTAAAGAAAACACAGTTTTTGTATGCGGCACTTCCTCTATCATCGTTCTTTCCACTGTGGTATGCCTTGCGCCCTGTGTTTTTTATTTTCTACTCAAACACATGGCATGGCTCTCTATCCCTCTCTTTTTTCTCCTTCCCTTTCATTCTCTCTGCAAATGTTGCTATATAAAGGCATGTACAATTCACTAGTGTTTTGTATTCAGTAGCAGTGAAAAAATTGCTGTAGTAGGAACTTTCTCTGAACTGGCGAGAGAATAAGAGTCCAGGCAGAATAAGGAGTGTGTTAGTAAATAGTTTTTGCACAAGTAGGACATGGAGAATGTTAGTTGATGGATGGATGGATGGATGGATGGATAGAAGAAGGTACATAAATTGTTAAGTATATAAGAACATGCATAACAACAATAATAATAATCGGATACACACATCCGCTGCTTCATATACCAATATCTCCACCACCATCCTTTATCTATGGCTGTGATCATGATGATGATGATGAAACATTAGAGTTGTTATTGTTTATCCGGTATAATAGCAATAATAATAATGTTGCATATGCATATATATTTTCTCTATCAACTTTGAATGTTATTCAGTCGATTTTTTCAGCGATATGATTCTCTACTAGAATGTAATAGTGGACGTTATATTTTTGCTACCGTACTGGTACACGTACTGGTTGTGCAAAATATCATGAAAACCCTTGATGGCACATTACCAAACTGACTAGCCTATGAATACCTCTATACTCTCTCACTCGAGCTGGCTCTTTTTGCTTCCCCTTTAAATACTCACTTTTTCATTGCTTACAGTTTCCTCTTTTTTATTTCCCTGCTTCGTTTTCTCCTTCTTTTGCAGCAGCAGCAGCACTCCGCATTACGGAAATGGCAGAGCGATTCATAGCCAGAACGGTACGACTGGGGAAAATGTGTCTTATAATGGCCTAGTGTTGCTGGTACAATTCCAAAGCGTAAAAATGAAAATACATACCTATGAAATGCCAGAAAAAAAAAGTTTCATTATTTGCTGATTCAGCTTGTCTGTCTGTCCGTTTGCATATAAACACTGTAAATTGCTTGCTCTTAAAAACTACTTGACTTTTTAGCACAAGCTGTTTACATACTGAAAATCTATAAACTTTTCCCAAAGAATATTTGCGAAAATAGTACAATGTTTGGTTTCTCTATCCTGAGATGTCCAGTTGTTTTTACTCAAGTTCAATTCGCAGTAATACAAGGCTGATAAGCTTTAAAATATTATAGGTATACACATGCATGCTAAATTTAAGCGTGGAATATGAGAGATATCGTGATGTAATACTCCTACAGAAACTACTATACAGTTAATAAAACATTGCTTACTCCTTTTCTCCCTAGCAATCAGCCATAATATGCGTACTAGCACTGCCAACATCCCTACCACTACAAACTTTTCCCGTTTACAATACCCCTTTCCACACACACATTACATATTTTCTGTTCTGCTTTTCCACTTATTCTCTTTTTTCAAAGAGAGAGAAAAGTAGATACTTGCTACAACAACATCAACTAGCAAAACTACTACTCCTACTACTACCACCACCACCACCACTACAACAACTACTTACTTTACTACTACTGCAGCATGGTTCCGCTCACTGTTCCACGATATCATGATGAATGCATGCATGCATATCTCTCCCTTGGCATAGCACTTATTATGGCTAGTACGTACGTGGATGTGTTAGTGGAATGATCCTCTGCTCATTCTCTCTGTCTGTCTCTCTAACTAATTCTCTCCTTTTCACTCGTCTATCTACTATTTTTTTTCTCTCACTCTTCTCAGTAAGCAAAACACACGACATAGCATAATATACAGCAAAATCTGCTGCTGTTGTTGAGCAAGTCTGAGTCAGTCAGTATAAAAGGGGGACTGCACCCGCACTACTTTCACTAGTCAAAACATAACATTGACAGAGAAGCAAAGTAAAAAACAAACTTGTATCCGCATCATCCTCGTCATCTGTACCAAATACTGAGAGACATATGAACAAACACAAACAAACACAAGAAAAGTGAGGAAGTAGAGAAAAAACCAGAGAACTTTGATATTTGCATTGCATCACCATACCGTCGAATTACCATCATCATCACTATTATCGACGCCTCTCCTTTTTTCCTTTCTTCCCTTCGTTTCTCCCTTGACGAAAAACTTTAAATATTCTTTTTAAATTAACAATTTAGGAATAATTCTCAGCAAACTGTTTCAGTGAAAAAATCTCTGCAAAAAAGGATACAATATTATTGCAACTTAACAGCAGGCAACAAGACTGCAGTGCGGAGACCGGAAATATATTTTTTTAATCTCTCCTTCCTTCTCCAACACCTTGTTTTACTTTACCTTCTTCTTCTTCTTCGTCTAAATAATACTTTTTCCAACAGAAAATAAGCCTTCTATTTAGCCCGTCTTTCCATTATTGAAAATACAAACTTGTTCGTGTTAAATTTTGATCATCAGTGTCAACGTTCCAAGCTGACTTTTGCAGTGTTTTCCCTTGCTATATCGCTATAGCAATTGTGAGCCCTTCTTACTTTTTGTTACCCTTTGACCTTTTCTCTTTCCTTGTGCTGCTGTTATAAGTGGTTAAATACCGAGTGCATTATTGGATATATTTACACAGATTGCAGTGTTCAACTGTTTGCAATTTATCTTGTGGTGGTTATCTGTGACATCTTGCTCAATATATTTTTTCCAGAAAATACTTCAAATAAAACATTATTAAACAACTCCTTCTTCTCCTTCGCCGTACCATAATCAACCGTATATAATTTCGATCCTTTTGTGCTCCCCCAACTCTTCAGACGAAAAAGTGAAACCCTCGATATTCTAGTTCTTATTGTTTCTGTTTACATTGTTTTGTCACGAGATAAAACGATTAAACTACCAAAATAACTTGAATTGATATTGGTAAAAAAGGGCAGAAGGAAATTCCAAAAAACGACAAGCGTCTTCGCCAAGTTGGTTCAAGACTCCTGCAATTATTACTATTGTAGTTGTTTTGGGGACAACAGCAACTTGATTGTTTTAACTAATAAAAATAGTCACAACAGCAATATCAGAAACTACAAGTACTGCTATCAAACAACAAGATCCAATACGCCACACTCTTTTCCCCGTTCTTTTTCTCTCTCTCTCTCTGTGACTTGTTTGTTGATGAGGTGGAGTACTCTGTAAATCAAACCACGTGAGTCTATTTTTTTCTCGTCTATTTTTTCCATTCCATACACAACACATTGCTTACTCAAAGTAGTCGGCTTGCCTGTCTATGTATGTTTTTGTTGTGTCTCGCTGTAGCTTTACAGCAGCTGCTGCTGCTAATGCTGCTGTGTACTTTCTTTATCCTTCTTGTGATGCGCGATATATTATTGGTGTTTCTCTTGCAGTTTAAAAGTGTAGATTATGTAATGCAAAATTCTTTTTATCCTTTAGTATAATATCCAACAGCAACAATGATATCATAGTATTTTACACTGCTAGAATAACAATATAAAAACTGCAATAACAACATGAGCATAAATAGAAAAAAATGTTTTCCTTGCAGTGCATAGTTAAACATTCCAAAATACGTGAACACAAGTGTGCACAAAACGAGTTAAAATATATTTTGAGTGAAGAAAGCCGCTTTCTAAAGAAATAACAAACATATGAATATTTTAAACGTAAGCTCACCTCTCGCTAAAAGAATTAAAGCAACCTTTTTGTAGAGCTGATTGATATTACCCTCTGCAAAGTGAAAGCAAAAATAAAATCCTACGAAAGTTATTGCAAGAGTCTGCGGATCGATAATGAAAACATACATAGATATTCTAAAAGGAAATAATATGTATATAATATTATCTAACGACACCAGAGTGAAAATTAGAACGAGATGAAAGAAAAAGTAAATTTGAAAATGTTGCGGCCAACAAAGGAAACGAGATCAAAGAGTGTGTTTTGTTATCAGATCTTGTTGCACAGAGGGAGAAGAGAATAATAATAATAATAATATTGTACCCACATAATGCTGTAAATTTTTCTAATGAATTTGCGACATAAATAATAAATGGTGTGTGTGGTGATGGTAAATACAATTTTGAAAATGAAAATTTAACAGTAAAAACACGGAAGATAGAAAGTACGTCCTCATGCTGTCGTAGTTGATGACACTTTATATTTATTTCTTTTTCCGTTTTACTATTTGGAGAGAAATATTTGCTGAATTAAATC
>JAANSP010001211.1:0-16295 GCA_036850745.1 Homidia socia
GCTGCTGCTGTTACGTTTAAAGACCACTATAAGACGACAGCAAAATAACAACAGACTACTATCAACTGCAAAACTACTGCACTATTACCTTTATCAGATCAAAATGATGATGATAATGATGATCATCACACGTCATGTACACAAAGCTAGTTCTCTCTGCATTTTTCTCAGTAAACGGGATGCAAAAGACTACTTGGGCTTGTTTCTTTTTTTCTGCTGATAAATGATACAACCTGACTAATGCTCAGCAGACAAATCACATGATGATGATGAGGAGAATTTTCATACAGCTTAGCTCAACTCTGTGTGTGTGTGTGTGTTTTGCTGTTTGTGAAAACAAGAATGAAAATTGTTTTGAAGGCTGCTGAAGGCAAGTGATTATGTTGCTGCTGCAATGCAATGCTGCATGATTTTGGTTGATGTGTGCGGTGGGAATGACGATGATGGTGTTGGCAAGAAGAAAAAGAAAATATGACATTAATAATAATGATAATAGCATGTACTGTTTCTACTACTATTCTCTGCGTACGTACACAATACACGATCTAATATATTATAATGACAATTATGATAAGAAAATACTACCAACACTACATAATAATAGAATATAGTGTTCATCAGAGTTCCATTTATTTGCAGCAAACATTTTCAGTACAGCAGCAGCATGAAAACATTGACCCATTCATTCCAGAAAAGCTTACGTTTGCTTGCTCATCATCGTCACGATTCACGATCATCCTTAATGTCTTGTAACGCTTCCACAACTACTACTACTTCTACTACTACTACCGCTAACATTAGACACGATAGAGTGTTTGCTTATAATGATAATGATGACGAGGATGGGACGATTATTATGATGATTGGAAATGTTATGTTACCGTAATTACTCCAAAATTCCCATTAGCCACACATAGGCACGAAATAAGCGGTTCAATGCCATATTTATGGATCCAAATGTTAGGTTAGGGAGTCGAGGAAAAATGGGTCTAAAAATGTACATCTCTACTCTAATAAAGTATAGTAAGCAGAGCAGTATATATTTTTATATACTAGAATAGCAAGTTGAAAAACTTTTTTGTAAAGATATGGGCAACTTTCTGCTGTTGTTGTTGTGTGCATTATGAATAGTTTTGCTACTTACTACTACTCTGTTGCTCCTTGTCATTTTATGAATGATTTCATATTATGAAGAGCATATATATGCTTCCTCTTTTTTCGTTTTTTGGATGGCTACTCTTTTCGTACAAGTATTTATTATTTACATGGGAGGCCTATCCTCCACTACACTACAATCATCATCATTACTATCTACAACAGAGCGTATAAATTATTATTACCTAGTACACACATATTCCATCATTTTTTTCTGGATATGCGTGCATGTACGGTTACGGTTGTATAGACACGTTGCTGCTGCTGCTGTTACCGGAAGCATTTCCACAGCTATTAAATTTTTATACGCTCATCCAGTTTTTATATTATTTCGAACGAGCAGACCGGTTCAAACGAGAGTGGAATATTATTATTATGATGTGGGAAAATGGCCATTGTAACGTGCAGTGCTGCTGAGTATGCAATTTGATGGCGTGTTTGAATGCCTGCCTGCCTACCTACCTACATTCCCTGTATTGTTGTGATCGTGCAATTATTTAATTGTCATATACCGCTCCCCTTTTTTCACTTTGCAACATCATCATCATAATGATAATGGCGAACTACGCATTTTAAAAAAATTGGTAAATTGCAAATACAGCATAATGAAAAGAAATGTTTTTAAAAAATCGCTGTTTGGCGTAGGAGAAAAGAGAGGAAGATAAAAATTCCAATGGTATGAATCATCCGGTTCTCATTTCCCAGTGGTTTTTCCTCCTTTTCGCATGGCCTTACACTCCATAATATGACAAAAACCACCATAAAAACATAAAAATTAATAAAAAAATAATGATTATGATAATAATAGTGAAAAATGAATTGTTCATTAAAAAACGGTAGTAGCAGAGTTCTTGCTTGCTTGCATCTTTCTTTTTTTCCCATCAAAATTTTTTACAACCTTTTTACATTGCATTTTCGATGGTCATTAAAATATTGAGTTATGAAGTGATGAAGAATCAGCAGCAGCAGTGAAAAATGTTTTTTGTACACGTGTATGCTAAATAGACAAATTACAATATAATAAACGTTGTAAGGAAGAGTGACGTTATTACATAGTCGTGAATATACATATATAACCACCATGAAATCATCCTGCAACAGGCTTGGCTCCATCTTGCACTAGAGACCATACCAAAAAAGATGACAAGCCTTTATTATTCCTATTATTACGGTGCATGTTCTGTAAGAAAAAAGGAACGTTCAAGCAATTCAACAGGCAAATCATGTCAGCCACAGCAGCAGCAGCCCATAATCATCACAAAAAACTGTATTCTTCTCTCAAGTCATCAACATCATCGTCATCATCATATTATGTTTATGATTCATGATGGGTAAATTATGGTGAATGGATGGATGGACTGATGGTGATGATCATGATGATGCAGTAGCAGTAGCAATGTGAACTTCAAACTTGGTGAACGCCACTGTTGCATACAACAGCAGTAGCAGCAGACGTTATGATTACTTTTTTGAGTTGAGCTTCTCATCTCACACACACACACACAGGCAGTCAGTCTTTTATAAAGTAGTTAAAGTCCAGTTTAATTTGATTAAGTGAAATAAATGGTACGGTGATCCAATATTATATGCATTTCATCCATGGACTACAAAGTATACAATATTTTATAGGGACAAGTGAAGCGAGCGTGCACGCTCTTGTTCTCTTATCTATAAACATGATCATCATCGCACAACATCTAGCCACTGTTGCATACAACAGCAGCAGCAGTAGCAGCAGACGTTATGATTAGCTTTTTGAGTTGAGAAGCTAAACTCACACACACAGGCAGTCAGTCTTTTATAAAGTAGTTAAAGTCCAGTTTAATTTGATTAAGTGAAATAAATGGTACCGTGATCCAATATTGTATGCATTTCATCCATGGACTACAAAGTATATAATATTTTATAGGGACAAGTGAAGCGAGCGTGCACGCTCTTGTTCTCTTATCTATAAACATGATCATCATCGCACAACATCTTTAATCAACCAACAACAGAATTGTTGAGGAGATGTGATGAGATAACAAAACGTGCACACATAATCATAATAAAATGGATGCACTTATTAAATTGCTCCTGCGCCATTTACCATTTACTGCTAAACGAAGATGTGAATAGGACAAAAAGAATTTTTTATATTGGACTTTATTGCCAGTTAAGAGCACTGCAGAAAAAAACTACCGAGTTTTACCAAGTTTGCATTCATTTGTGGTTTGATTGCTTGAAACTGAGGACGAGGACGTAGGAGAGTAGAGCTCCCACAAGAAAAGTTTTGCTTTTGCCCTTTCCTACTAAATGTATGTATACAAGCCGTACATTCAGAAGCAAAAGTTGTTGACATGATAATATGTAGGTCTGGCTTTAGCTGGATTACTACTACTGCCTATGTGACTTTCCACATTTATGGATGTATACAAACAAGACATTTATATTGTCAATATGTATGTGCCCGTGTACATGCATACCACAATCAATTCATTTATTTAAAAAAATGAAGCCAAAACTCACATGATGATAAAAAAAATGAAAAGGTCTTTAGGTCTGAGTCATCATTAATCATTATATAAACCATCATCACCGCCATTCAAACTGACAAAATGTATGATTAAAAGGCTGATTCAAAGGAAAATTTTTTATTATGCGAGGACTATCAATTATTTGTAGAGCATTATTATTGAGCGCATTCCAAACCAGTGCTTCATACAATGTTACATGAAAAAAGGATGATTAAAAAAACTGATGAAGCTAATGATGATAATGACAAACCACACATTATTAGATGGGAGAGAAAAACAAAGCCACAATCATTATCGTCATCATCATCATCATCATCCTACTTGTGCCTGGCTTGGCTTTAACTACTTAGCAAGGATGAGGCAGATGGTAGCGTTAAATGAAAATTCTATAATTCCATCCAACCTATCTCAATTATGTCAGCTTACTTGTTGTGTACCTACCAGAATAAAAAAGCACAAAACAGCAACAACTACTATCACTTAAATTTTACAACTGCAAAAAATACACATTATAAATCCTGTACCAATTGTCTTACTCCTGCTGCTGCTACCGCTTGCCTAATCGGCATGTGATATTTTGGAAGGCGTTTATTACGAGATCACGACAACTGCTAAAACGCTACGAGATTGTGAAAGAGTGCAGCAAAAAAAAAGCACAAAACAGCAACAACTACTATCACTTAATTTTACAACTGCAAAAAATACACATTATAAATCCTGTACCAATTGTCTTACTGCTGCTGCTGCCGCTTGCCTAATCGGCATGTGATATTTTGGAAGGCGTTTATTACGAGATCACGACAACTGCTAAAACGCTACGAGATTGTGAAAGAGTGCAGCAAGCAAAGAAAAACTGGCAGTATTCAAGTCAAAATACTTTCTACTAAAATCAGTGTGCTATAACAGGGTATAATCAGATCTTATAGAAAGAGAGATACCATAATAATAGCATGTTACAATAATAAGCTAAACCTTCCCAATGTCAATGTATGCATACAATACCAAGAATAAAGCTACCACCAGCAGCAGCAGCCCAGCAAAAGATGAGAGAAAGGGAAAGTAGTAAAGTGTGTAAAAAGCTCTTGTGCCACACTCGCCTTGTATTTATCTCAGTTTATATCTTTATTATTGCCTTTTTGAATGTGACGCGGCGGAGGATCCAGGTCAACAAGCTCATCCTTTCCATCTCATCAAATTCACGATGATGATGACACTATAATATTATATGACTTTACATGCACACGGTCACTTAAAAAAGAAGAATACTTTTTTAACCTTGCTTGTATAATGGTTAAAATAATGCGAAAATTGCACTATGTAATTTACCAACGCACATAACATGCACACAACACTAGAAAGATACTCATTATCACATCATCGTGATGATGATCATCATCATCATGAAAATACAGTGAGATGACGGGATCAAAATACCGTTTTGTGTAACTCAAGTAGATGCTCAATGTAATTTAATTTTAAATGTTTCTCTGATAAGAAATACATTTTGATGATCAAGATAAGCAAATGATAATAGCGTGGTCTGGTGTGATGATAATGTAATTTACCAACGCACATAAATACATGCACACAACACTAGAAAGATACTCATTATCACATCATCGTGATGATGATGATCATCATCATGAAAATACAGTGAGATGACGGGATCAAAATACCGTTTTGTGTAACTCAAGTAGATGCTCAGTGTAATTTAATTTTAAATGTTTCTCTGATAAGAAATACATTTTGATGATCAAGATAAGCAAATGATAATAGCGTGGTCTGGTGTGATGATGATGATGATGATGCTATAAAATATTGGTATTGGAAATGAATAGGAGAAGGGGAAAAGTACTAGAAAAAATGTTAACTATTTGCGCAAGCAAATAAAGTAGTGTGCATACAAAGTTCAAGAAAAATCAAAATAAAGTGAGCATTTATAGTGAGTAGTGAGCGACGAGTGTCCTCATTTATCATTCAGAACCAATTAATTTTTATCTTTATTTCTAAATTCGTTTAGTTGGCTGTTGATTTTGCGCTCAGGGCTCAGGCTCAGGAGGAATAGTTGGGTTGGGAATGACGTTGCTTTAAAAGCTCTATATTTTTTCAGTTCACAGTTAGGTAGAAAATTTAGCAATTATGATTCCAGGTATCTCACTCAACAGAATATAATTAAGTGATGATGATTATAATGGACGTATAGAGGGCAAACATAATATTTGTGTTATCACTCGGAAAACTTTTCTTGCATTGTTTACTTCATGATGATGGAATTAAAGACGAGAGAGAGAGGGGGTGATTGGATGCGCTCAAAATAAAATGACATGCTAGCGCAATAATAATCATTATTACTATATCTTCCAATCAGTTCAGTAGTGCAATGCACTTAACTATCTTCTACTACTACTGATCTTTCTATCTACCGTCTTTAATGTGCGAAATGAAGGACAACACGGAGCTCCAGGGTCAATAATATCTTTGATGTGAACTGGAACTGTTTATTTCAATTAATGACCGCACTGTGAACTTGTGTAAAATGTCATGTTAGAAGCTGTGCTCAAGAAAACATAATTTTATTTTGCAGAAAGAATGTTGTAGGTAGATGTGTAGTTTTATACTACATATTAAAATGTTATGATATGTTCATGTAATGTGGTTTTTAAAACAAGGTTTTCAATGTTCAAAAATGTTTTAATATAGGCAATTCTCTTGTTTACTGCACCGCACATTATACTGCTTATTACTATATATCGCGGATTACTTATGACTCGATAACTGTCACTGGGACAAGTTTGAGCTAATAAAGGTGTCTCAAGTCAAAAGAATTTATACATAATATATTATTTTCTAGAGATGAAATCACAGCATCACCCTTTTACCACGAGTTTGTACTACGAGTTTACTCACACGGCACACGATGTGGTACCCTGATTTCTATCTATGATGTAATGTAAAAAAGCGAATAAATGTTTATGCCGAATATAATCATGATGATGCGACTGTGACACAGACCAAAAAAATTAAAAGGGCTTTTATTGCCTTGTTACAGCGAGATGTTGTGTTGTTGTGGATGATGATTATGCATTAAAACTGTACACTTTTCAAATATAGTACGTACATAGTATAGTTGATCGTTATCATCATCATTGCAGTCAGAAAGGAAAAGCGTATTTTATAAAAAATTACACACTCTGTGAGCGAGTGAGTGTTGTCATTAGTATTTGGTTGGTTTGCGATATTAAAAGTGTACGAAGCAGCATACCACATCATCCTGCATAAATGCAGCACAACACATGGAATTAAATGGTTCCATATCTCCACTTTATCGTTTGAAAAAAGTAATGGCAATAATAACGATGTCAAGTGGCTAAATAAAGATGACTATCTGATTTGTATATACATGGAATTTTCATTTAATCCTCCTACACACAGTCATACATTCACTTTTTTCATATATGGACCACCTATAGAATGAGAAAAGTAAAAATATTTATTAGCCGCTGCTGGTGAGCATTGAACCGTGTAGTTTAATATTTTATATAGAGTACCTAAATATTTTCTCACCATTGCTTTAATATTGGATTTTGGAGTAGATTTTATTTTTTTCTACAGAGAAACTGTGAGAGAAAATCAAAAGTTGGAAGAGGCTGCTGCGTCGTGTACACAATGGAGACTCACGTTTTTCTAGTGCAATAGGCGAAAATGATTTTCTTTTTAAATCAAAAGTTGGAAGAGGCTGCTGTGTCGTGTACACAATGGAGACTCACGTTTTTCTAGTGCAATAGGCGAAAATGATTTTCTTTTTCTGCTGAGCTGTCATGCCATATAAAATGTACAGCTTATTACTAGCTATATGCACAAGTACAAGCATAAAATAATATCACGCCACATCGCCATACCACGCACCAACTTTGCTTTCTTTGGCAAGGATCAAAAAAGCGGCACGTTTTAATCCCAGTTTGATCCATTTCATCAATCAATTCTTGCACGCATCCCGTCTCCTTCCTTCTTCTTTTTCTCTAAAAGAAGAAGAAGAAGAAGGCAAACATGAAAAAAAGAAAGAAAAGAAAAGAAAATACATTGGTTGCCGATGTGGGTGTATAAGCGTAGCTGCTACGGCACCTTCGTAGTCTCTTNAAGAAGAATAAGAAGGCAAACACGAAAAAAAGAAAAGAAAATACATTGGTTGTCGGTGTGGGTGTATAAGCGTAGCTGCTACGGCACCTTCGTAGTCTCTTTCACTTCCTCTCGCTGGTTCTTCTTTTTTTATTTTTTACTTCCTAAAAATTGCAGACGGTGCGTCCTTCGAGATATTGCACGCTCACTCCAAAAAGCAAGAATTTTCCTTTTAGGGTTCTCCTCTGCTCTTGAAAAGTATACCTAAATACGTAGTAGGTTCACGACAGGAAAAAGAAAAAGAAGACTATCCTAGCTCTGTATAACTTAGGTACGTCTACGATTTCTAAGACATTGTATCGTACTAAAAAAGTAACTCCCAAAGACAAAAAGTTGAGCATTGTTATTTTTTTTCTTACGTTCTTACATAAGATGCTCAGACAACAGGGAAATGCCATTTGTATCCGGCAGTTATCTGGCATTAAGAATGATAAATAGGGAAATCCAGATGCGCACGCTACGTTTTATGCAAGTAGTGTTGCTAGCTTTATTTGATGGTGTTAGTATTGCTTTACCGACACTACTACCGCTGCTGCTCTCTTATTTAAATAAATCTTGATCTCATTTCGTGCTTGACTTGTATTCATTTCGCTATAAAGCAGCAGCATACTTACAAGTCTTTGTGCTTGGACATGACGCTAGTAAGTAAAGCAAAGTAAACACCACTTGAACAATTTCTCTAATGGTTTTTCCCCGCTTCGTGGCAATGATAGACGATATCTTAATTTCAAAATCCAAATTTATTTCGTTTTTGTTTTTAAATAAAAAGGGTCTAGTACAACTATACAAGACACTTTTCAGGTCTCAGGGCTCAAAATGTCAGACGTACAACGAGATGAGAGCATAATGCTTTACATGTAGGCATACTTAATATTAAAATTCTTTTTAGTGATTTATAAAGCAGGCAGCAGAACGAGAAAAGAATAAAAAAAATTTACAAGATTTTTGCTTTTCCCGTGTCCTCGGTTAAAAAAGGGTCTAGTACAACTATACAAGACACTTTTCAGGTCTCAGGGCTCAAAATGTCAGACGTACAACGAGATGAGAGCATAATGCTTTACATGTAGGCATACTTAATATTAAAATTTTTTACAGTGATTTATAAAGCAGGCAGCAGAACGAGAAAAGAAGAAAAAAAATTACAAGATTTTTGCTTTTCCCGTGTCCTCGGTTTTGTTTTGAAGATGAGTTTCATGAGAATCAAAAGAAATGAAGATGATGATTAAGTTGAAATCACAGAGGAGTCCACTCTTGCTTATTTAATGTTATGCAAAGTATATAGGAAGAGGCTTTATACTGCACACTAGTGCTTAATTTACTTTTGTGTGTGTGTTGCATTGTAATGGTCGGCAAATGGCACAAGGCTACAAAAGCACACGGAATGAATTCAAGAAAATTGCCTAGTTTTTGCTTGTTTCTCTAACAAAAATGCAACATTGTATGTAAGAAAAGGGGAAAACTAGTTTTCATTCAATGGCAACATGGCACTCTGCTGGGCTGTTGTGGCAGGGTATTACAGTTGAGCTTAAATCTAAATTCAGCAGAGTGCCGCTACCTATTCATGAGCAATGAGCATATAAAAAATATACATCCACATTGCTAACCTGAAAGAGCTTTCTCTAATTTTTGACAATGTCGGAGCAGCAGCAATGGTAAACTTTTTTTTAAAGTAAAATGGTGAGAATGAGAAATGTTTTTCTTTGCTCCGAAAAAAGGCGAGTAAAATTTACACAAAAATGAATGAATACTGAGGCAGAAGAAGAAAAAAGGAGAAGGAAAATGCTAAAGGTGATCTCCTGAGAATTTTCTTAAGTAAACGAGTTTTTAAACTTTGCACACATGTCTGTAGTGGAGGTAGTAGTAATAGTATTCATGATGCACTCACAATAAACGTTAGTATAATGTTGCATGCCTTATAGCATATTAGCATGCATAAGAACAGTCATATAATATGTAGATCTGTTTGTAATAATAAGCATGTTTACACAGCAAAATGTAGAGCCGGCCAGATGGTTCTCAATGGAATAGAATCAAGTCGGAAAAGGATCAATGCAGAAGAAAAAAAATATGTGAATGACTATAAGAATTCGTTTTACTGCCGCCACTACTACAAAAATATGCTGCTACAGGCTACATTACAATAATATTATGTCATGATGATGACGATGATGTACGTACCGAGAGAATTTTTTTCAAATGTGTGTGCGTGAGTGTTTCTTACCATCTAATTTTCCTTTGCTTTTCAACTTTCTTGTTTTTTCTGTGTGTGTAACAATTGGGAAAAAATTCCAAATGAGATCATCCAAATCCCTCTGAGCAGCAATAAAATCTGCTCAACTGGTACTAGTTCACAGCAGTAAAAATAATGTAAAGAGAATGCTTATTTACAAGAAAATGTCCTTTTTTCCTTTTTCGTACATTTTTACATTCCTCCATCTTTTGTAAACTTTAATGCAAACATTTGCCAATTTTCTTGAAAAGTTGCCTTTTCAAATAAAAATGAAGAGGCCAAGAAAAAAATGACTTCTAAGAAAAAAGGATTAAAAGCGTTGGTAAAATGTTAAAAGAAACCTTGATTGGTTGTCGGTCAGGATTTTGACCATTAAAAATACCAAACAAATGAGCTGATACATCTGCTCAGGCAGATTAAAAAATAAGCAGCAATAACTGGCAATATACAACGAGTGTGGTGTGATGTAATAATGATTATTTGCAAAAGAGAAACACTTTTCAGGAATGACTTTCAACGCTATTACTGCTGCTTTGGTAAACAATATCAAGAAGCCGAGCAGATCCTCTTTGACATTACGAAACAACAAATATACACTAGAAGAAGCCCGAATAGAATCTTCAGAATTAAGGCGCTGGGGATATTTCAGGTTTTTTGGATCAATGGCGTAGAAGCTTACATATGCCTTTACTTTTCATTCTTTTCATTATTACTACTGTGTTTGAAAGTAAATTGGCTCGTTTCTCCCCATTTCCTTTCCGTTGGAATTTCCCGCATAAAAATATCATTGAAGACCTTAAATAAAAGTAAGAAACCAATCGACTAATTCAAAGTGGGCCATTATGCTAGTGGCTACATGGTGTCGTTACGTACGTGGGACTCACAATCAATTCTACTTTACCTTTTTTTCTCGTTCCAAGTCGTTTTAGCACTTAGCATCATCATCAGAAAACAGCAATAATAATGGTAACACGGTAGCACAATAGTATATTTTTTGGCATTAGCAGTAAAAATTGAAATGGGCTTTTTTAAATCTCTTGGAATCCAGAGAAGACAGGCACCAATCCAATATAATATCTGTATAGGCGGTTGCTTTCTTGTCTATTATGTGTGTGGTGGTTTGATGTGTGCGGCCATTGAATGAATAGTCGCAAAGAAATGGTAGCCAGCAGCACAAGCAAAGGAATGAATGGAAAATAAAAAAAGAAAATTATTTGCTCACTTACGACATTACTAACTAGTACTAGTACTACGACAATCGTCATCAACAACAACACGAAGCAGTCATTTTGTTACCTCTCCCATTCCATTTCTTTTTTAGTAAAGCCAACAGCAAAAGGAATCTGAAGCAGAAAAAAAGTATTATTTTTTTCGTTATTGGCTTACTATGCGTGTAACTTCATGTTCTTACATATTTACTGCCAAAGGGTCAATATAAGTTATGGAAGCACATAACAATAATGCTACACACACAAACGAACATAAACACTTTTTTTCCTTTTCGGTTTTCCTCTCTCTCTCTCACTTGTCAATGTTCTTCTTGAGCAGTTGAGCTTGAGGAGGAAAATCCCATGACCATTGTGTTTGGTCACACTGTGCATTTTGTCTGTCCTCATATATCACCTTTGAGCACACACACTTACAAATCGTTATACGGTATACTTGAATATATATGCATGCTTGTGTGGGCTCTCTGGAAGGAAGAAAAGGAAAGAAAGTCGCATTGCATTTTATTTTTATTATTGCATGATTACGACTACACTCTGCTGTTGGACTGGACTATGATCACGTAATACAATATAACATTCTTGCAATTGCTGCAAGTGAAACACCGCAAGAGTTATATTATTATCATCATCGTGTCCACAGACATTTTCCCGTTTCAGCTCATCCTTTTTCTTCTTTTGCTCGCCTCTATACTGTATCATTCTACTACTTACTTATTGTAATGACCGCGGCGACTAGCAGAACAAGACAAAAAACACAGCTATCCAAATGAAATGTTTTTTATGTACTTATTTTTGCTACACTATGCCTACTTTGCAAGTAATCCCAATCGTCCACCTATTCCTCCTCCTCCTATCTCTTTCTTATGCAACAGCAACGTATACCTTATAGGTACGGATAAACGTCCATGACAGCCTCAACTTGATAGAAATATGCTTAAAATAACTAGGGATAAGAAGAAGAAGAGAAGTGGATGAAACGCTGTAAATTATTGCATTTTTTCACTTCCCACAACCGCCATTATCGTATCTTTTTTCTCTCTCTCTCTCTCCAAGTAAAAAAGTACCTCGAGTTTGCTATTACTCACCGAGAAAAAAGGATAAGAAAAAAGAAGAAAAGCGTAATATCAGTACCATTCTCATCCATTGCATCAAAATGTCGCATTTGTATGCCTACCTACTTGTATGCATATATTCATCCCTTTTCCAAGCAGCAAACCAACTAAATACTCAAAGAGCATGGCCGTTATAAATGATAATATTAATGTAATGGTGGTTGGTATAAGTATTATCACATGCAGAGAGACAGCGAGAAGAAAAAAAGAAAAAGGGAACTTTAAAAGTGTCTCCGCTTCTTTTTACAGAATGAAAAAGAAAGTAATGTAATGTGACCAGGGGCATTTAGGATTGTCCTGTGGCGACATGGACTGCTCTTTTTCCTCTCAAAATAAAATATACTTTCCATTTATGTGTACACCGAAATACTACTCTGCAAACTACCACTTTTTTGGACAGACAAAATATTCTTGTCTCATTCTCCCCAAGAACGGAAAAAATAATGTTATTTTTTGGAGAAGGAAAAGAGCTTTTTTATGCATGCTTATGGCTATGATGGCGATTATTGACTCTCTCCTTCTCTTTTTTTTGAATGCCTCCTGGCTTGTTGGAAGTTTAAATGTAGTGTAGAGTTAGAGCAAAGCGTCATCATGATGATCATCATCATTGCCAGCACCGTCATTGTAGAGCACGGGGAGGAGGAGAAGGAGGTGAAGAAGAGGTGGTAATAATAATAATATCATGAGACCGCCAGCAAACATCGCACCGCCACTGCTCCTGCCTGCTGCTTACTACCATTACCAGGACCAGAGGCAATGCATAAATGTTGTTGTTGCACTTGAGTTAGTTGAGTACTCTCTGGAATGAAATGGATGGAAAGTGTCCCTTTTACTTTACTACAATCTTCTCTCTACTCTAAACCACTGTATGAATGTTGTAAATGGTGAAAATAGAGTAAAATTATGAGCCTCTTAGGCGATAAGTTAGATTTATGGTGACGGCTAACATATTACATATTCATTGAAATGGGTCCCATTATTCCAACCAAGCAGTACTCTCTGGGAGAAAGGACGGACGACGACGACAATGACGACTTCGTGTCAATTTGAAAAGGCCACAGACTTATTAGCTATGCATGTATGAATGAATGTAGTGCATGTGTAATAGATAGGTATAAAGTAATAAGTAGGCAGTCAAGGTATTTTGTATGTGTTTAGTGAAAAGATAACCATAAAAAAGGCCATTCTATTATTATCATTATTATTACCCACATACATATTTTATTATTATTATTGTTAAGGAATGTGTCTCCACCGCCGTTATGTAATAAACACGCTTTTTTATATTACAAGATAAACCTTTTCGCAGAAATATTCATTCATCTTACAAGCCTTACTTACCACCACCAACTTGGCATTATCATATCATTCCATTTCCCATCCCTACAGAAAACCGCACAGAGTACTTACTTTTTTTAACACGTAAGTTACTTGAGTAGGTCCGTACTTTAGTCAAAAAAAGGAATATTGTGATATGAATTATTGAATTAAATCTAAAAAGTGCTCATGTACTATCCTTAATTTATTTTCTTCTTTTCTCTTTTTTTTCTTTTGAAGTATTTATAGCCCAAAAATTGTATTAATCCCCAAAGGCATTCCATTTCACTAATGCATCCTTGTACAAGAATAAGTAAGCTTATTATCAGCTTTCATTCATATCATATCAATCTTAATTTACTTGCCTTTCTACCTTTTCTTTCATTTCTTATTTACGCATGAAAAAAGTATATGCATTTTTTTCTGATGATAAAACTATATCATCTATTTATTTACATGTCTCTAAAATTTTGTTGACGTATGATATTGCCTGCATATTATAATGATATAGGTTTAAGTTGGAGTTGGCCAAGAAAGAATGTTATTATGAGAATCAGAAAACCTATCAAGTAACAAGAAGCCGTACACATGAAAATCAACAATCAACAAAATAGACACATTATTTCCCAGTAATATTTATACCCAAAATACGGTATAAGGTTGCATCATATATGAACATATCATTATTATAGATTTAAAAAGTATGTTGTTTGTGTCGGGTCTACCCAAAAAAGAAACGAAGAAAAGGCATGTGATTGTGTTCAGTCTACAACGAGGAAAGACCGCATTACCACCGCACCACCACCACCACGTCACATCACAACAACAGAACCACGGCAGGCATTTTTTTCTGAATATTTCCACTCTACTACTACGCGGGTTTACAACTTTACAGGTTACGTTACNTTACCACCGCACCACCACCACCACGTCACATCACAACAACAGAACCACGGCAGGCATTTTTTTCTGAATATTTCCACTCTACTACTACGCGGGTTTACAACTTAACAGGTTACGTTACAACCCTACTACGTGGGTATGGTGTATGGAGAGGTAGTAAGTAGTCAGTCATGTGGTAGTGGTGGTTGTATTTATGCGTAAGTTTACGACTAGACCAGAGAGAAGACTCAAAACAGGAAAATGATGATGATGATCACCACCACCATCATCATCATATGATGGTCGTATCGATTACCTAACTCACTCCTCCAACAAAACTCAACTCTTCACTTTACTCACTGCTTTTCTCAGTATATCGTCTGCAGACCATTTGGATACGTGGGTATGGTGTTTGGAGAGGTAGTATTCAGTCATGTGGTAGTGGTGGTAGTATTTATGCGTAAGTTTACGACTAGACCAGAGAGAAGACTCAAAACAGGATGATGATGATGATCACCACCACCATCATCATCATATGATGGTCGTATCGATTACCTAACTCGCTCCTCCAACAAAACTCAACTCTTCACTTCACTCACTGCTTTTCTCAGTATATCGTCTGCAGACCATTTGGTAAAATTCTTTTTCGGCTGTGCGAGTGATATTATTTTGTGTGCGCTCGGTGAAAATCACACTCGCATGAATACAAAATGTTTCATATTCACAATTCACATGATTTATCCATCCAACACACAGACAGCACAACTGGTCGTATAAAATGTATATGTACATATATTTCTTGTACTGTTGTGTTGATGGTGTGAAGGAGTCAAACAGGGATTGAGAGAGAGGATAATAACACGAAAAACTCTTTTTACTAGTTCAACGAGTACTCCTACTCGAAAAGATGTATACAAACATGAAGCATCACTGAAAAATGGGTAGAGTGGAGAGAGCGTGTGAAATAAACCTGCTCCATAAACCCTATGAGCTGGTTCCGCCAAGCCACCCAGAGCAAAGGAATTTCAACACGTTTATATTCTGCTATTGCTATCAATCCTTGCCATCTTTATGCATGCATGGGCATTTAAAAATACGGGAAAAGAAAAATCTAGAAAGACAACAAGAAAATGTAATCATACTATTTTCCTGGCTGGTTAAAATGCTGAGTAAACGGGCAAGAGAAAAAGTTTTTTTTCTAATATTTTCCCTGAACAAGAAAAAAAGGTAGAAAAAGAAGGGCTTCATCTCATCAGCTTAATACGCCATCATCATCATCATTACTCATTAATACCACTGGTCAAAGTATTAAAAACTCTTGGCTTGTTTTAGGTACACACAAGTTTAACTGGCAGAGATAGAAATGCCATGCACAATTTTTTTGCAGCAAAGAAAAAAAGATGATGATGATGATATTTACTGATTGCGTCTATTTACCTCGTTATGTTGATGGAAAAAGACCAGGTATAAACATGTAAATAAATATAATGCATGGATGAGTATCATCAAGTAAATATTATCATTTTTTGCTTATTATGCAATACTCATAGGTACAGTTTTATATAGTTGCTTCCTAAAGCCATTTGTCTATGCAATCTTATATATAAAAAATTATAAAGTGTTTTGTACTATTTACGCACTGAAATATAATCGTAAACGTTGGTAAGTGTGTGTGTGT
>JAANSP010001212.1:0-10006 GCA_036850745.1 Homidia socia
CATAATGTCCCCTTGCAAACATTCATGTTAATGTGCTGTTTTTCTTTTGTGTGCTTACACACATATATTACGGTCAAGTAGGTACAAGCTGTTGAAGAAGAAAAATATATGTGACCGACCGAACATTTTATGAGAAAAGCTATTAGAAAAGATGTTGATAATAACAATATGTTCTATAACAAATAATATTTAACTAACTACTATATACTTTACCGTTTTATGCAAAGGCAAACATAATAATAATTTTTGTGGGCTTGCTTGTAAAATTTTAAATAATGACTTGACAAAATGACTCAATTTCAAGCACATAAACTATTAAAAAATATACATCATTTGACAATCATCATCAACATCATGATAATGGGGCAGTAGTGGAGTGAACTGCTCTGCTTTAATTTGCTGCTTGATGATGATGAATAATGACTTGTGGTGTAAAGAGAGAGAGAGAAAAAAAAATGAATGAATGAAAATATATATATGACCTGTGCGAAGTAATAATAATTTTTCAGAATGTTAGTAACAGTACTACAGCGTGCTATACCGATATGAAGAAAGAGTGAACAGACGCCTTTGGGTGGTATAATGAATCATTTTTCCAGGCTACAATTTGACAGTTTTGCGAAAGCTTATTTATCACCTAATTATTATTATCATATGCATTTATAAATTACCCCTTTTCCCGATAGTTTACAGTTAAAATCTAATTCGGCTATATAGTATTTTGAGGATGGTAGTCGTAATAATTCTTGCAATTGCTCTTGGATACACACTACGCAATGACCTAGCATTGTTGCATAGCTCACAATTGGTACTAATGTCTTGTCTGGCGTTGAACATATTTACTTTATATTTTTAACCCATTCACAATTTTTTCGTCATTCGTTTATTCAGAGAGCTAATTTAGGTATAAGAAAAATGAATGCAACGAAACCGGATTTTAAAATCACTCGTTGTGTTTCTCTCTCTCCCTATTTTTCTCTCTTGCCACTGCCTATTTTCCTTGTATCTATCCCCGACATCGTGATGCTGATGATGATAATTATCAACCTCATCGTGATCATAATTAAGTTAAATATATACTGTTGATCCTTGATATTCAATTAAAATATAATAATAACCGTCATCATGCCTGAGTTAATCAATCGTTAGGGTTGGAAAAGGGGCTAGAGCTAAATGCTAAAAGAGATGAAAAAGCCATGCACTGCTGTGTATAGGGAATAATAGTAAAATAATAACAACAACAACTGCAGCAGGCAAAAGTAACATTGTATATCGCTAGCCGGCCGCCGTCGGCCTTTTAGTGCTAACGACCACTTTGGGATTCACACAAAATGATTCACTTACTTGGGGCCATCATCCCAAGATTATTATTATACAAAAGAGAATGCATCATTCAAACCAGCATTGAACATGCACATTTCATATATGCCCTTGTCTCCTCAACATTATTTACGCAGCAAACTTTACTTGATATTATTAGTGCGTTTTTTCACTCACATTTACTCGCTAAAATGCCTTTTTGCCTGAAAAAAATGTAACCACTTTTTCGCCTAAAATGCACATGCAAAGATGCAACTAAACTTGGATTATACATGCATATCCATTGCCTGGAGGAGGAAAGGGTGCTAACAATCTGCGTTTTTTTCTTCAATAGCATCGTAGCTACATTTAACAATGATGTTATGTTCTCATCATTATATATCATTTCACTCACATTTACTCGCTAAAATGCCTTTTTGCCTGAAAAAAGTGTAACCATTTTTTCGCCTAAAATGCACATGCAACGATGCAACTAAACTTGGATGATACGTGCATATCCATTGCCTGGAGGAGGAAAGGGTGCTAACAATCTGCGTTTTTTTCTTCAATAGCATCGTAGCTACATTTAACAATGATGCTATGTTCTCATCATTATGTATCCCGTTAGATAAAATAATAAGCCTCATTGCCGAATGAAACGACACTAAAGCAAAAGAAATTTTCCACTCGTGTTTTATGACGACTTCCAAGAACAGTACAGTAATGGCAGTTGACACTGGCAATGAGACATAAACCATCATCACATGCAATTGTGTCATTATCATTTTAACAAAGAGGTAAAAAATGTCATATTCTCTTTATAATCTCCGTCATCTACAATCTCCAAATCTTCATTTTGGGTGATAGAAACAAGAGGGCATACAACCCCACTAGAAAGTATGTAATAATAATGTAATTTTATCATAAAAACATTAATAAAAAGCATTTTGAGATGGAACGTATGGCAAAAATATTTCAGGATGGAACCGATTGAGCAAAAAATGATTATGTTGATGGGTTAGTGGCAGTAGTATCATAATAATAGAATGTGTAATCTAGCAGATGTAACACCGAGAAAAAATATGCTTTGCTCCTCAAACTACACATAAAAATCTGGTAAAGAGAGAAAGGAAAAGCCCATGGTGGTTTCTCTCTTCCTTTCCGTTTATTTCAGCATTATATGAAAAAATGATGAGATTTAATGGGGGTGAGAAATGCATTATTTCACTCTGTTAAAAGAGGAAGGAGAAAAGTGAAAGAGCGAGCGAACGATAGAGAGAAAAGAGAGAAAGGAAAAGCCCGTGGTGGTTTCTCTCTTCCTTCCCGTTTATTTCAGCATTATATGAAAAAATGATGAGATTTAATGGGGGTGAGAAATGCATTATTTCACTCTGTTAAAAGAGGAAGGAGAAAAGTGAAAGAGCGAGCGAGTGATAGAGAGAGAGAGAGGAGAGCGGAGGTCACACACTATGAAATGGGGTTATAATGGAATAAGTGCATTAAGAGAGGAGGGAAGGACAGAGTCATTGTTTGACGGTGGGAAACCAAACTGACACGAGTCACTGACTGCGGTGACGGCGGAGAGACGGGTGATATACACCATATAAAATGTACATATTATGCTTAAAAGCAGCAGTGAAAATTTCTCTTTCTGTATAAAAGCTCGTAGTTGAGGAGAGAAGCCAGTAGTAAAATGTTATGTGGCAATAGAAAAAAAGAAGAAGAAGAAAAAGAAGGACAGAGTCATTGTTTGACGGTGGGAAACCAAACTGACACGAGTCACTGACTGCGGTGACGGCGGAGAGACGGGTGATATACACCATATAAAATGTATACATATTATGCTTAAAAGTAGCAGTGAAAATTTCTCTTTCTGTATAAAAGCTCACAGTTGAGGAGAGGAGTCAGTAGTAAAATGTTATGTGGCAATAGAAAAAAAGAAGAAGAAGAAAACAGACAGTTGATGTTGTTCTTGTGATGTGTTTTATATTTATACGTATAAGCTTGTTATATGGAACGGCGGATAATGTACGGTTTTATGTATGTATATCCCGTCAATTCTTCTCTCAATATTCCCCGACTTGGGGCTTTCTTTTTGTGTGAAGCAAGCTTAACCACCATGGCAAACCTCATAATATACAATGATGATGATGATGGTAAAGCTGAAGAATGAGAGGGAGAGGAGTAAAATGTGATGTGTAAATGTTATGTATAATGGATATGGATGGCGCGGTCCCATGAATAATGTCCAGTGATTTTGAAAAGTCTCTGGATTTTATACATGTCCATTCTTCTTCTTGTCCACATTTACTTCCCCATTCACTGCTGCTGCCTCTTTCTTTCTTCCCCTTTTGCTTTTTCTTGAAAATCCTTCTTTTCACTTGGTGCTTTGTTGGTGTGATGTGGTACGAGTTGACTTTGACTTTTCTGATTTTACTGATGCTCATGATGATGATGATGGCAGTTAGTAGTTTGGCAGCATGTTTTTGTGACGGATTGAAAATACGCAATTGTTTGGGTGTTTGCACAGTTGCTTTAATGGAATTAAGCAAAATATAAATGTTTCATGTTATTATTTGTGTGTATGAATGGACTGCTGGAAATATTTGATACGCTTTTTTTATTCCAAATAAATCCGCATAGTGTCAAAACATATTATTATAATTGCAAATGTTTTTATGAAATATTATTTTTATTTAATTTTTTCTACAGTTACTCCATGGACATGAATGGAAGTCGCCGGAAGAATGCAACAAGGGAGACAACAAAGACGCAATTGTTTGGGTGTTTGCACAGTTGCTTTAATGGAATTAAGCAAAATATAAATGTTTTATGTTATTATTTGTGTGTATGAATGGACTGCTGGCAATATTTGATACGCTTTTTTTATTCCAAATAAATCCGCACAGTGTCAAAACATACTATTATAATTGCAAATGTTTTTATGAAATACAATTTTTATTATTTTTTTTCTACAGTTACTCCATGGACATGAATGGAAGTCGCCGGAAGAATGCGACAAGGGAGACAACTAGCACGCTAAAAGCCTGGCTAGCAGAGCACAGGAAAAATCCATATCCAACCAAAGGGGAAAAGATCATGTTGGCAATTATCACCAAAATGACGTTGACACAAGTTTCCACCTGGTTTGCCAACGCAAGGAGACGTCTCAAAAAGGAGAACAAAATGACCTGGGAGCCAAGAAATCGTCCCGATGATGACGATGATGATGTGAATATATCAGATGACGAGGATGATAGACCGGTCAAAAATGATAAAGGTAAAAATACCTACCTACCTACCTACAACGTACCTCTCTTCTTCCTATTTAACATGCATATTATATAATATTATAGCCACTTATTAAATAAATTAACATTCATAAAAGACATGTACACCATTTTAGGGAAATATCATACAAAAACCATTTTTAATACCCAGTCCGTATTAAAGCTTCAATATAGCAAAATAAAATATTCCGAGAGTTATGTAGAAATGCATACACAAAACCTTTTTCATAGCGAAAATATAGTAGTAATAATATGTGATACCTACAAACTTTTTTTTACCTTTGCGCTTTTTTGGCATTGAAAAAGCTGATAACAACACACGTAAAAATATTTTACGACTTTTTCAAATTGACTTCATATCTAACATGCATATTATATAATATTATAGCCACTTATTAAATAAATTAACATTCATAAAAGACATGTACACCATTTTAGGGAAATATCATACAAAAAACCATTTTTAATACCCAGCCCGTATTAAAGCTTCAATAGCAGAAAAAATTATTCCAAGAGTTCTGTAGAAATGCATACACAAAATCTTTTTCATAGCGAAAATATAATAATAATAATATCGGATGCCTACAAACTTTTTTTACCTTTGCGCTTTTTTGGCATTGAAAAAGCTGATAACAACACACGTAAAAATATTTTACGACTTTTTCAAATTGGCTCACTTTTCTCGCAGTTATCTTCCTTTTCTTTCCCTTCGTCTCCTTGTTGAGATTACATTATTTAATAGGTAGTTTCTTCTTTCATTCAGCAACAACCAACTTTTTATATACTTCTTGTATTTTTTTACCTTTGCGCTTTTTTGGCATTGAAAAAGCTGATAACAACACACGTAAAAATATTTTACGACTTTTTCAAATTGGCTCACTTTTCTCGCAGTTATCTTCATTTTCTTTCCCTTCGTCTCCTTGTTGAGATTACATTATTTAATAGGTAGTTTCTTCTTTCATTCAGCAACAACAAACTTTTTATATACTTCTTGTATCTACCTACCTACCTATTTTAGTGCTCTTGTAGTTGTGTGTACGTGAGGTATTTAATGGAAAAAGAACATCCTCCTCTTCATTCATTACATTTTTTATATCATTTCATTCATTGCATTTTCAGTTTTAACACTGCTTTGGTTGTATAGCAATATTTTTATGCAATCTCTCTCCCTCCCTCTCTCGTTGATTTTCTTGTACAAACTTGCTAAAGCCTGTATTATAAAAAATGTGTTTTGTGTTGTGTTATTTTATTCATGTCTGTTGGCGCTATACTAGTGGTAATAACATGGAAGGCATTTTGTGATACCATTTTACGATCCTTTTTTTCTTTTTTTCTTCTTCTTCCTCCTTCACTCTCCACCACTTGAACACTTTTATTTGGTGCTGCTGCTGCTCCTGCTGCAATCAGCAAACAAATATATAAACGACTGATGAAACAAGGAGCGGAGCATGATTTTAGTGCTATCAGGATTTGTAGTCAATAAATAAATTCAGCGAGAAAATAGGAGAAGCAGGTGGTTGCCCGCCTTTAATAATAATAATTCTCCTTTTCTTTTTAGATTTTAGCTAGTTAATAGAGTAGACGAACAGGGAGATGGTGATGATGAACTTGAGTAAAAAATGCATTCATTTCTCTCCATTTTCTCTCTCAACCAACCCAGCAAATACTATTGCGGCTTATTTTCACTGTATAAATTACAACAAAATAAATAGCAACATGTAAACCATGTAGATTGCCCATTGCTGATGTTGGTAAATTAAAAAGGGTTATTATGCTGTATTTCTTGTGTAAAAAAGGAAGGTGAGCTGAGTTTTATGTTTTATTATTATTATTTTAAGGTGAGCTGAGTTTTATGTTTTATTATTATTTTTGCTGAGTGAGAGAGAGATAAAGGAGAGATTCAGAGATTAGCCAAAAAGACTAAATGCAAAACTAAATGGGCAATAATAGTATGTACCTGCTGCGGAATGTTTTTTGTAGTTACAAAAAAAAGCTCCTACACAGTCGTGTAAATAAATATATACATACTCCAGCAGCAGAAGCAGTAGAGGAAAGACATTTGCACTTTGTGTAAAGTAGACAGATGAAAAACATGGCTGTCGTTGGCTTTACAAGTTGGAGCTTTTAGATACATATTTCTTATATTATGTTTTCGTTTGGCTTTGGCAGAAATTATTCTTTTTTATGATCCAATGGTGGTGGTGATATTAGTAGGAGCAAAAAGTATGAACATAGATTGAAACGCAAGATATAGAAGCCACTTTAAAATGACGATGAGGAGGAGTAAATGAGAAATATAGCTAGGTTAAGTGTTGGACAGTGTTGAGTACAGTCGGGAGATGGATTAAAAAATATTAACCAAATTTATATACTTTACTGTACGGCGCAAATGGAAAGACGGAGAAGAAAATGGTAGGTAGTCGTAGAAAGGAGCAAAAAAGCGTTGCTGCTGCTGCTTGGTTGCTTACTTGCCTATTAGTAACAACAAAGAAAATACAAGCCTTCAATAAACATTTTTATGGGATTTTTCATGAGGATCATTACACAAGAGGAAAAACACTATAAAATGCACTTTGATATTACATAAGAAAATGAGAAGGGTTATTATATTACTACTACTAGTACAACTACTACCACTAAATATTATTATTTATTATTATCATTATTATGAAACGAAACAGGGAGCGCTATAAAAATATGTATACAAAGCATGTTTTAATTCTACACAAGAGAAAAAAGTGTGTATGTGCACACACCTAACAAATACCTGTGTGTAGGTAATATGTTAAATGTCACGGAGCATTTATTGTAGACACTTTCAACTTTCTTGTTTTTCACGGTGTGTTATTACCATTCCTTATGAATCTCATACTGTGAGAATGAGAGAGTGTTTGCGTGAGTGAGTAGCAGTGCTCTGTGGTGACAAATGAAGCAGGTATTTTGTATTCTATAAAGAACAGCATTAATTTGGGGAGAAATGAGTAAACAAATACCTGTGTGTAGGTAATATGTTAAATGTCACGGAGCATTTATTGTAGACACTTTCAACTTTCTTGTTTTTCACGGTGTGTTATTACAACCATTCCTTATGAATGTCATACTGTGAGAATGAGAGAGTTTTTGCGTGAGTAGCAGTGCTCTGTGGTGACAAATGAAGCAGGCATTTTGTATTCTATAAAGAACAGCATTAATTTGGGGAGAAGTGAGTCTAGTATAATATGAAATGATAACGTTTGGAGTAAATGAAAACAATAAAAAAGCAAAAATGTTTACGCGTACTTTTACTTGGCTGGGTAGATAATCACATTTTTTTCAAGAGTGGCTTTCTGCATACTAGATTGAATTAGCAAGTAACGCAATGAATTCATTATATTACGTGCTAATTTTTTTCTGACAAGTTTTTTCTTTACTCTCTTCAAACAGATAACGAGAGGCTCAGTAGCAGTACAAACAGTCATCATGTCCACGGGAAGTCCTCACCTACCGAGTCAAGTTGTAGTGATGTGAGTAAAGAGGGAGCGTCATCGACACCTAAATCAAAAACCTAGAATCTGGTCCGTAGCCGATTTGGCTAGTGATACCGGCGGCGGTGGCAGTGGTGGTGGAAGCCACAGCGGTGGTGGCAGTGGTGAACCAGGTGGTATTATTGGCAGTCATCCTCATCATCCCCTCCTTTCCCACCCTCATCTTCTCAATCTTCACCAACATAATCTTCACAGTAGTAATCACCATCATCACAGTAGTGGCAGCAGCAGTAGTGCAAGCAGTAGTGGGAGTGCAGGTGGTGGAGGAGGCTCAGGACCTCCTCCAGGTTCCGCAGCAGCAGCTGCTGCGGCGGCTGCCGCCGCCGCGGCAGCATTCCTTCATAATCCCCATTTAAGGAACAATAATAGCCACCACCTTCCTCATCATCTGCAGCAACTTCATCATCACGCCGCAAGCAGCAATCATCATCATCATCATCCCGCAAGCAGTTTACCTGGCTCTGCCTTTAGTCCTTTAAGCAGATCAGCGTCATCACATTCCGAAGCGATTTACAGAGGGCTTTATCCGCTCCCTCATCCCGCAGCGTACCACTCCTCTGCTGCTGACAATCCGTAGTAGCAGATACTTTAACAGTTTATATAGCTAAAGAATTTTAATATTAAATAACATGTTATTATCATCATCAACAGCATAATATATTATTATTTACACTATATAATGGCTCATAATAATATACAGTACGATCCTGTACTATATATAGCATCATCATACAATTATTATTATCATCAACAGCATAATATATTATTATTTACACTATATAATGGCTCATAATAATATACAGTACGATCCTGTACTATATATAGCATCATCATACAATATTACTTACAGCTACTTAGAATTTAGGTATTTATAAGTAACCACTATATTTTATAGGTAGAGAGACCCACAACAAATTAGTAAAAACATACATTAATATAAAGCTATAAGATAGTTAGTTATTATTATATTATGCCCCAAATACATTTTTAGATATCATTCTAATTTTTTTTCATGCATACTATTATTATTATTACAAAAATGGGACTACACAAATAGCAAGATGAATACAGGGAAAATGTTGTGACGAATAGCATATATTATTATTACAGCACAAATAAATACATACGTAGATGAAAATGAAAAGATGCAGGGATTGCTACTTGATCTTCTCTAAAATATTTTGCATTTCATTTTATTTATCATTGAAAATTAATTGTGTATATGATCACGATCCAGATATAATTTGTGACTCCTTTTATATCTCGATTTCTAGCCATTATCATCATCAGCATAAATATCATCCAAGTAGTTATTCGATTGTTTACTTATTTTTGTTTTTCTCTAGAAGAAGAGGCAGCGTAGTCAGTTTTTAATAATAATAGTAATATTGTACAAGGTTTTTCATGCTGAACACGTCAATGTGAAGTGAACAAATAAGCAAAAAGAAGATGATATGAAGAAAAATTGAATGAAACTCATCTTTTTTCCATCTCACTTGCTAGCTCACTTGTATGTTCTATTCAAAGATTTTTTCATCGTTGCCCTCAATGGTCGTCACGATTTTTTATTTTCTCAGCAGCCAACCAAAGCCAAATAACGCCAGCACCGCAATAAATAGCATGCGATATTTTTAGAGTGCATGGGTCCCTTTTCATCATTTCCAATTGACACAGGAACAGTCATCCTCATCGAAATCTTTTTTCAGGAGGAGTGTAGAATTGCTGCAAAATAATTATTGTTGACGTTATCATCAACCACAAAAATAAAATATTATTATAAGTCATTTGAATATTTTATCTCAATATCGTGTAATACAGATCAAAATGCCCTTTGTGTTTTTATTTTGTAGGGACAGACATTATGCTTAAGTACGTATTTTAGAGTAGTTTTAA